>CBVK0101683981.1:0-15604 GCA_900067695.1 Picea abies | reverse complement strand
CTCCTCGAAGCCTCTGAATAATCGATATAGTATTCTCAACCCATGGTATCTATATGCCAATCATGGAAGATGCCTCTCTCTTCCATCTGAATATGAAAGTCTCTGAGTCTCCATTTCCCCTTTGAAGCTTGACCCCCTCTGCGTTTCTTTAATTTTTAGATCTACCTGCTCCCTCCATGTGTGATGATTCCCTTTGAAGTCTCTTGTGAATGGTCTTGGTGAGGATTCTCCTCCCTAATAGATCATGAGGACTGGCTCCCTATGAAATCTAGCTTCTTTTGAGATGGTACTCGATGGGGCCGTTTGCCTCACTACTGATGGAGCCATCTTCTCTGCATGATATGGATCATCAATGTTGCATACTGCAAATTTTTATGGGACAACACTGGTCTCTTCTTGGTTACTGCAATGATTTTGGGTAGGACCTTCTATCTCCACTAACTCTCCCTAATATGAGGAGTGATCAACTACACTAGATGGATTTGTTTGGTTATCCTTGGAGCCTTCTTCTCATTGCAATCAATCTCCATATGAGATACTCAATATCCCACAAAAGTACCCTTCTTCGTTTTCTTCTTCTTATTTTGTACATGGATGTATACAGCCATGTATAAAACTTCTTATCTGGATAGTCTACTCCATGTGTCAAAATAGAGACCATCTAATATGTTTCCTCCTGCAATCATCACTATAGATCCCCTAAGATTTATCACCTGTAACCTACCTGAAATAAGCACAACAAAGGGGAAAACAATAGACAAGAATAATACTCTTATAATAAAAACAAGAACAAGAACAATAATCACAATAGCTCCTTCTTAGAGTTATTACTTGTGACCTTCTTGGAACAAGAGCCAAAATAAAAATACAATAATAAAAAATATGAACAACACTCTTCTAGTGTTGTGATCAATAATTCCTCCAAGGTGACCTCCATGGAATTTATAAAATAACTATCCCAAGACAAGAGGATTAAGAGAAAAAAGTATAATAGCATTTTCATAAGAACATATCTATGTCAACAAGAATAAAAGACAATCTCATGGTAATCATCATATTGTTATCAATATGATCTTCCTAGAAGAGAAACAAGAAGTATATCTTAGAGGAGATGTTAGTTCATCTTGTGACCAAGTAAAATAAGGATTTGCATCAATAGCGATCAGACGCTGCCAAGTATTCATTGCATCTAGTAGTAATGGATCATTTCAAGGATTGTTTTCACAACTAGTAATGTAGGAATTGCTAAACTTGATATGTGCAAATTGGAAACTTATTAATTTAATCAATCAAACCTAGAAACCTAAAGTCTTATCTTCAAGAACGAGTGTTTTGATTTTATTCTAAGTCTCCTTCACTCAAGATGAAAATTATTCTCTTCAACCTGTCCCATGTACTTAAGACAATATGCTTTCTTGACAGAACTCTGATTAGAGAATATAATGCAAATAAACTAAAAATATCAACCTTAATCAATCTAATACTTTGACCAGAGTCAACTTATAACTTTAACTTTGAACAAAGGTTACTATGATAATCATAACTTCAATAGATTAAAATACAACTAGATGTTCATAATTCCATAACAACTAGAGGCATATGAAAACAATCAAACCTAGAGTGCATTGTTCCTCTAAATGTGTTGGATGTGAGATCCCTCTAGATCTACGATTGTAAGAGATCCCTTATCCCACAATTATACTCAAAATAGTGATACAACTTAAATATATATAAGTACATATCTCCGACAACATTGGTAGGAAGTGGCACCATCCGCCACTGGTGGAAAGCAATGATGAACCTTGAAACTTCAAAGGTTCTCCAACTTGTAATATAAAGTTAGCTGGAGATGCATTAGGGTAAGGCGCACTAGGAAAACCAAAAATTAGTATCAACACTTTGGAAGTTTTAAACCTATGAAGTAAAGCAATGCATATAGATTCTTAAGAAAAATAGAATTTAATCAATGGCTCATACATAGAGTACACAGAGATTTTATACTAGAAACCCTCAACCGGGAAACCCTTTCTTATATTCATTATATCAAATTTCACCATTCACCATACAATATATACAATGTTTTTAGGTATTCCATAGATACCCAAACCCTAATCCATTAATCCGAGATTAATTTAGAAAACCTCTAAAAATAGCAAATGCGCAAAAAATAGCAAAAAAACGTCGCAAAAAAATTTTTGGGGCCCTACCCCGAACCCCATTGGCCTCGAGATAATACCTGGTGCCAAACTCTATGCGTAACCAAGAGGGGGCATACATTCCCCCCCTTGTGAACCCCCTAGGAAAGCGCCTGATGCACACGACACAAATCACACTACTAGAGGGATCGTCAGACGCAGTTGTTGAATTTGACGTGCCCACACACATGCAAAGAATAAAACACATACCCAACATTCTCCCACTTATTGTTTTCTTTGCATCCAAGGGTCCAGGGGATTATATAGTCAACAATACAGGGCAACAATTCCCATTGTTACTCTACACCAGGAGAACGTTTCTGTGCTCACAGAACTTGTCAATGAATCTGCAACATTCATCAAAGTGTCAACCTTTTCCAGCAACACCTTCTTTTCCTCAACTGTGTCTCTCAAAAAGTGATACTGAACATCAGTATTCTTTGTATTCGAATGACAAGATGGGTTCTTTGCCAAGAATACTTCACTCTGACTCTCACAATCTAATCGCACTTTTTGTTGTTGTTAAAGTTTTTAATTAAATAAAGTACCTAGGTAAGTGTTTCTCATCCCTAGGCAGCTAAGGGGTGAGAAAGTGCCTAATGTGGGCCCTAGTCATTTAATTTGTGAGATGAAAATTAAAAGGTGAATTTAATAATTTAGTGAGGGTGAGTGAAGAGGCACCAAATCGCATCCACTCATCTAATCTAATCTCAACCGTTGGATTAAGAGACCCATCACCTACCTCATGAGGTTGATTAGGGTAGGAGGGCACACCCTATCTAGGGTTGTTGTTCATTTCATCTTTTGGAGAGAAAGAGAGAGCCAGAGAGAGGTCGAGCTTCATAAGAGGAAACATTCACAGATCTGGGCATGCATCCCAAGGAAACAAGCTATCATAGGTTTCATGGCAGAGTACAACATTGAATGTAGTTCGTACGGTACAGATTTCTAGAGGTCGTACAACCATTTATTATGCACAGAAATTGAGGAAGATAGTAGAAAAATTTCTAAGAAGTTTGGCATGCATCCCAAGGCTTCCATATAGTCATTTATTGGCACAAAAATCGAGGCACTCGTTGTCATTAATTTCTGGGTGAAATTAAGCACTGTCCATATATATTTTGGCACGATTTTCGAGGGTCGTACAACACCGTTTTCAAGAAGAAAGGACATGGTTTTTGAGGAGTTGTTCCTGCTCCATATTATGTATAGTCTTAGAAAAAATTTAGCATAGAAACCAAGATAGTCCGTACAACATTTATTGCTAGGACAGCCATACAATTATACGGATTTCTAGCACAGAAATCGAGGAGCTTTCCCAGGACTGTTCAGAAGGATTTTTGCAGAAGAAAGTCTGAGATAAGTTTTTGTAATTTCTGAAGATGAATATGCTGTAAAAGAAAGATGAATATGCTGTAAAAGAAATTTCTCAGAAGCTCATAAATAATAAAAATCCCTCTCTCACTAGTTTTCCCCTTGTGGGTTTTTCCAGGGTCGATGTTAGACCGAAAATATTTGTGTCTATAATTTTCTGAGTTTTATGTGTTGCTGATATTTTATTTCTGTGTTAAAAACGATGTTCTGAATCCTCATGTTTCAGTTCTATAATTTATTTTCTGCTAATTTTTTATGTGCTGATGTAAAATTGGGCTTGGGCATTAAACATTGGCTAAAAAATCAACGAGACTGAAATTGGGTTGGGGTTTGAAAATTTACATGGTATCAGAGATGAGTTGAAAAGAAGCAGAGATTTCAACAGTGAGAAATTTGGGACAACAGTCACTTCATAAGGCAGATTTTTGAATTTATTATTTTCAGCAAAAAAGGGTCAATGGCTACAGATTTGAGAGTTGAGGATAGACTTGATGGGGCAACAAATTTTGGTGCATGAAAGGAGAGTATGATCTTTCTTTTGCAAGAAAACAAGTTGTGGGACATTCTGGAGAATACCACTACTCATCTTATTGTGGTACCTATTGATGCTACTCTTCTTATAGCTTAAACTAAGAAGAGTATCAAGGCTAAGAGGTTTATTCTTGATTCCATAAAGGATCATTTGATTCCTCACTTGACAGGGAAGACACATGCCTATGAGATGTGGCAGTCTTTGACTAAATTGTAAATTCTAACCTTGTACAATATCTACTGCAAATTGATATTAAGACAAGAACAGAAAAGATACAATGGCAAATGCAAACATTACACAGATATTTTTCACCTGGAAACCCAAACTGGGAAAACCAACATATATTATATTGATACATTGTTTTACATTGTTTACAATACAATATACATATAGGAGCCAACGGCATCCAAAACCCTAACCCAATGACCTCCGGAAATAGAAAACCATCGACAAAAAACCATGTGCCGAAAAACCACCTAATATCATGTGGTCCCGGAAATATGTCGACCCGGCGAAAATATGTCGGCCCAAATTTTTTTTTTCAGGGGCACTGCCCCCGAACCTGCGTGAGGGGGGCTCCGCCCCCTTATACCCCCCGAGGGGGGGCCTAGCGGCCCCCCCTCTAACCCCCCTGCACGCCCAGCACAGGTGCTCAGACACGACTACTCGTGCAAAGAATATAACACATACCCAACATAAATTGTACCAGAGTACAAATGAGAAGCAAAAAATGGTTTTGAGGGAAAAACTAAAAGCACAAAAATGACCAAGGCTGAAAATGTAGTCACATACCTTACTAGATTGACATAAGTGAGGGACGATCTTGGAGTTGTGGGGGGAGCCATAGTTGACAGTGATCTTGTGAGAACAACATTGAATGGAGTTTCCAAACAATGGGTTGTTTTTGTGGAGGGCATTGTTTCTAGGGAGAAGCTTCCTGTTTGGGAACATCTTTGGGATGACTTTGTTTAGGAGGAGACCCAGAGAGGTTATGTACATGGTAGTTCATCTACAAGTCATGAGGAGGAGAATGTGGCTCTTGCTACCACTAGGAAGAAGAAGTTAAAAAGGTGTCCAAAGGGAGGAAACAAGCCCAAGGGTGAAGGGAAGAAAGACATGAGAAAAGTCAAGTGCTTTGCATGCCATAAGTTTGGGCAGTATGCAGGTCAGTGTCCAAACAAGAAGAAGAAACAAACAATAGCTTCAACAAAGGTGGAAGAGTTTTCCACCAAGTTTGACAAGGAATTTTCTTCGATTGTGTGTCTATCAATGAGGACTACTCATACAGATACTTGGTATATTGATAGTGGTGCCTCTTGCCATATGAAAGGGGTTCATGACCACTTAACAAACCTCATAGAGATGGGAAATGTTGAGGTAGTGCTTGGAGATGACCGGGAGGCCAAGGTGGTTTGTAGCGGGACTATATCATTTTAGAGGGAGTCTTTGCCCCCCATGACTTTGAAAGAGATTCTATATGTTCCGGGCTTGAAGAAGAACTTAGTGTTAGTTTCTACTATTGAGGAGAAGGGCTATGGGGTCTTGTTCCATGATGGGAAGGTGCTTCTTTTCCCCAGGGGGTCCACCATCACTTTGGCCAAAGTGATTGGTACTAGACATGAGAGGCTGCACAAATTTTTGTTCCAGCCAGTGAGAACATTGCATTGATTCATACTACCAATAACAATGACCTATGTGAGCTATGGCATAGGAGGATGGCACATTTTCACCATGGGGCTTTGAGAGTTCTGAGGGATATGGTGACAAGAGTTCTAGATTTCAGTTCAGAGCACCATGAGTTGTATAAGGGGTGTACTTTGGGAAAGTACACCAAGACTTCTTTTCTGAGAAGTGACAGTAGAGAAGCAAGGATACTTGATATTATACATTTAGATATATGTGGCCCAATGTCTTCGACATCATTGGTTGCTTCCCTATACTATGTTGTATTCATTGATGACTTCTCTCGGAAGTCCTAAATTTTCTTCATGAAGACCAAAGGACAGGTCTTCAGTCGGTTCTAGGAGTTCAAAGCTCTTGTGGAGAACTAGACAAGGAAGAAAATCAGAGTCCTGAGATCAAATAATGGGGGTGAGTATACCTCCAAGGAGTTCATGGACTTCTATGCAGGAGAGGGAATCAGGAGGGAGTTGACTATTTCTTACAACCAATAGCAGAATGAGATTGAAGAGAGGAGGAAGAGGGCCATTGTTGGGGCTACAAGATCCATGCTACATGATTAGGGGCTGCCAATATTTCTATGGGCTTAGGCATGCTACATTGCAGTTTATCTATAGAATAGGAGCCCCCACAAGGCTATGGGGAGAATGACTCATGAGGAGGATTTTTCTGGGAATATGCATGAGGTGGGCACCTTCATATTTTTGGGTGTATCACATATTCATATGTCCCTTCTGAGAAGAGGAAAAAGATGGAGCCCATAATAGAGAGAGGGATCTTTGTTGGGTACAATGAGACTTCAAAGGCTTTCTATATATATCTTCCTTCCCTGAGGAAGACTTTCTTGAGGGATGTCAGATCTGAGGAGGAAAAAGCCTATACAAAGTCTAGAGTGATAGAGAAGGGTGAGAAGTCTTAACCACAGATTCAGGTGAGTCCACAACAGACTACAATGACATCGAGTTCCGGGCCACAAGTTTCAAGGATGACAGGTTCATAGGTGAGAGGGCCATAGGTTTCAAGTTCAAAGGCTACTGGTCTATAGGTTTCAGGATCAGGTAATTTAGAGTCTACTTCAGGATCATTGTCTTCAAGATATGGGATTGAGCAGGGAGAGTCCCCTCCACAGGATACTACTTCATAGAGAAGGAAGCACAAGTGGCTGCAAGACACTTTGAGGGAGGCACAGGGTTGAGTGGGGAATCCCAGATAGGTAGTGAGGGAGAGTAAACCTCCTGAGAGGTTTTGCAGCTACATTGCAATGGTGATCAGTATTCGAAAGTCTAAGCCTTCCACTTTTGAGGAGGCCACCGGAAGACAGGTATGGAGAGATGCCATGATGGAAGAGTACAATTCCATGATGAAGAACGATGTTTGGAAAGTTGTTCCTAGACCTAAGGGGAAGTCAGTGGTGACTTCCAGGTGGCTCTATAAACTAAAGCATGCTGCAGATGGTAGCATTGAGAAGTACAAAGCTCACTTTGTGGCTCAGGGGTTTTCACAGGTTGAGGGAGTCAACTATGATGAGACCTTTGTGTCGGTTGCTAGATACACTTGATTAGGGCAGTGATCTCCATTACAACAGAGATGGGTTGGAAGATCCACCAGATGGATGTGAACACTGCATTTCTAAATGGTCTTATTGAGGAGGAGGTATATATTGAGAAACCATTGGGATTTGAGGTGCATGGGAGAGAGTCTCATGCATGTATAGTGAAGAAGGCATTGTATGGGCTAAAACAAGCTCTCATAGCTAGGTATTCAAGGATAGATGCCTATTTGCAAAAGTTGGATTTTGAGAAGAGTGAGGCAGATCTCAATGTATACATCATTGTGGTTGGAGAGGATCCTCTCATTATTCTGCTATATCTAGATGATATTTTCATTACAGAGGCAGAGAGACTCGTCAACAACTGCAAGGAGTGCCTTGCTTTAGTGTTCGAGATGACTTACATTGGACTGATGCATTACTTTTTAGGATTGGAGGTTTGGCAGGAGCCTGGACACATCTTCCTGGGACAGGGGAAGTATGTGTGTGACATTCTAAGTAGATTTCAGATGGGGGATAGCAGGCCCATGACCACTCCCATGATTACCAACTGGAAGAAGCTTCATTCTTCTAAGTCACAGTTGGTGTATTCCACTTTGTATCGTCAGTTGATCGGGTCATTGATGTATTTGGTCAATACCAGGACAGATATTTGTTTTGCTGTCAACACTCTCAGTTAGTTCATGGTGGAGCTTAGGAGAGTGCACTGGGTGGCAGCAAAACATGTGCTCATGTATCTTTGTGATATGGTAGATTATGGTCTGGACTATCAGAGAGGAGATGGAGTTCGTATGGTTGGCTATACAGACTCGGATTGGGAAGGATGTGTCAGTGATAGGAAAATCACTTCAGAGTGTTGTTCTGGATTGGGGTCAACAATTGTGTCTTGGTTCAGTCAGAAACAAAAGTCAGTGGCTTTGAGTTCTGCAGAGTCTAAGTATATGGAAGCCAGTTGGGCCATTTGTGAGGCCCTATGGCTTCGCAAGACGCTGGTGGGATTTTTTGATGTGCATTTGAGGCCTACCATGATTTACTGTGATAATCAGAGTTGCATTAAACTCTCGGAGAATCCAGTTTTTCATGACTGGTCTAATCATATCGAGATTTGTTATCACTTCATCCATGACTATGTTTAGAGAGGAGCTATGGAGCTACAATACATATCTATAGAGGAGTAGGTTGTAGACATACTCACCAAGGTATTGGGCAGAGGCAAGTTTGTATTTTTCAGAGACAAGCTTGGAGTGGTGAGTAACACTTTCATCGGTAAGAGGGAGTGTTAAATTTTTTAATTAAATAAATCACCTAGGCAAATCTTTCTCATACCTAGGCGCCTAAGGGGTGAGAAAGTTCCTAATGTGGGCCCTAGTCATTTAATTTGTGAGATGAAAATTAAAAGGTGATGCAGACGCATCCCTCACGACAAGCAAAACAAACGTGGAAGCAAAAGACAGCTAGAAGACGTCCAGCACAAGTTTTTGAATTTTTAAATTTTCCCTTGAAGTTGATGCACAAACATAAATGAGATCATTTAATGAAGGCTCCTTGGTAAAATGTAATCAGACCTCGAGCCATACGCTCTCGTCTGAGATAGACAGAGGCATTTATAAGTAGTAAATGTAAGTAGGTAGAATTAAATATTTAGATTAGACAGTTCTAGAAGAAGGAGGGAAACGGGATATAGACACCCTCATTGTATCATTGTAACATTGGCAGGAAAAAGAAGGAATTGAGAGTATAGGAGAATAGCAGAGGATTGTAGAAGACATCCATGTACAGATCTTGAATTAATAAGAGAAGTTGATTCAGACTCATGGTTGTTGTGTTATTCTCTGTGTATGTGTGTTGAATGCTCTACTTATGAGAATTACTTCATGTTATGCATTTTCTATTATGTTGTGTGTATGATTTCATGTGCTGAGATTGAAATCTGAGAGGGAGTGAAGTGAGTTACAATTTTTTCTCTTTCTGAGCAAGGATTCCTGCAAGGAGTGCAGTCGAAGTTGTCTGCAAGGAGTGCGTTGACAGAAGGCTCAAGGAGTTAAACTCTTGTTCTCATTCACTCAGAAGTGAGAGGGGGTTGCTAAAGCCGTGAAAGGAGTGCGCAGATTGAGGAGAGTCTCAGTCGTGAAACTGAGTGAAGTATCGAAGGACCACTGCTGTAGGTGTGTGCAGGGTCAAGAAAACTCAACACTTAGAAGTGGTTGAGAACTGCCGCAAGGAGTGCGTGCAGAGAACCCATTTGAAGTTGTAATAAATAGAGGAAATCTCAAGAAGGATAAGGCTTCCAAATCCATCGAAGAGAAGCACCGAGAGTCTGTGCATAAAGTGATCGAACAGCC
Source organism: Picea abies (assembly GCA_900067695.1). NCBI lineage: Eukaryota > Viridiplantae > Streptophyta > Pinopsida > Pinales > Pinaceae > Picea > Picea abies. The sequence continues at coordinate 5,932 of CBVK0101683981.1, read as the reverse complement.
GCTGCCAAGTTATGTGTAGAAGAACCAACGTTCATAGCAAATAGCTGAGAAGGAAGTGGACGGTCAGGATCTTACAGAGAAGATCGATGAAATCTCGTCAGCCATTAGATCTCGGGAAGTTGCGCAGGGTTTAAGTCCTAGCGAGCAGAGGGGGAGTCCCGGAGGAGGCATTAGGATTTTGGAGGCATCGGGGTTTTAAAGGTCGAGAGAAATGAGACCTTTTGAGTCTCGAAACCCCGAGAAAGGAATCTCAGTCGTTGATCTCAACAGGACACGCGTTAGACATTAAGCGAAGAGTTGGGGTTCAGTTCATCGGAGAATCGTGGTTTTCGAAGACATAGAAATCTCGCATGTTGGAATCGCGATCCGTGATATCCCGACAGGAGCTTTGAACCGTCCATCAGCGAGGATGCGTGGCAAGAGATCCTGAAGAGTCAGCATTTGGAGCATCGGAGTTTCTAGAGGTAAGAAACTCTTGCATGTAGGAATCACGATCCGCGATTTCTCGATAGGATCAGAGCCGTCCAATAACGGGGACACGTGGCAGGAGATCCCACAGAGTCAGGGATCGAGGAATTGGAAGTTTCGTTCACATGACAATGGGAATCGCGATATCCCAATATGCGATTTCCCAACGGGGTTAAGTATCGTAGTGGAGGACATGTGTCGGAAGGTCAACCCTCGCAGGGAGTCAACGCCAAGTGGCATCGGCATATCGCGAACTCGGAGGTTTGTGAGTTGGATCTGCCAAGAATTGCATCAAAAGTAGCGAGGACGCGAGGTTGTGAAAGAGTGACAGGAGGGTATCGGTGTTTCGTTGCATCGGGACTTGGGAGTTGGAAAACCAAGTGCTGGAAGTTGTGAGTAGTGAAGTCGCAATAGAACCAAGGTCCCGATAAATTGGGATAAGGTCAGCGTTGACTTGCAGGTCATTGGGAGTCGGGGATTTGCGAGGCAAGTTGTCTACGACAGCGCAAGTGCCGATTTTCTGAGGGGAGGATTCCCAATAGGAACAGGAAAGCGTTCGTCATTACCCATCAGATTTCGAGGATTCAAGAAACAAGAATTTGTGACCATGAGACCCGCGATCACGTGAGGTCCGATTTCCCGATAAGATAATGGAGATCATAAGGAGAGTCTTGTGGGTGTTGGAAAGCCTCGATAATGGATTTGAAGAGCGTTTCAGCTCTCCGGGCCGAAGGAAGAGAAGGTCCTGTGGGAGCGGACGTGCCCTGGGCAGCGCGTTTGCATCAAGTGGTATCAGAGCATAGAAAAGTTTCTTTGCTTTCTGTAGCAGAGGAAAAGGAGAATTTACCATGCCACCAAGGAGAAGAGGTAGACAATCACCCGATCCAGAGGAAGAAAGGGAATTGTCCAGAGAAAGAGGTAGGCAAGTACATAATCCAGACGTGGAGAGAGGAATGCAAAATCTTCGTGCCAGAATGGAGGACATGGAGATAAGACAAAGGCGCACAACTGATGTAGGAGATATTAGTGAATCTGAGAACGAAGATGATGTTGGACATGAAGAAGAGGAAACCCCAGCGGAAGATGCAGCCAATGAGTGATTGATTAAGGCTATCGCTCAGATGAGTTCGAAAACAAAGATGGACATTCCAACTTATGAAGGGAATCTGGATGCAGAAGAGCTTCTAGAATGGATTAGAGCTCTTGATACTTATTTCGATTATGAGGATATCGAAGAAGATAAGAAGGTTAGGCATGCTGTCACAAGATTGAAAGGACATGCAACATTATGGTGGGACGAGCTGCAGTCTGTTAGGCATTGCCAAGGCAAGAAGAAGATAAAGAGCTGGGACAGGATGATTGCAAAGATGAAGGAAAAATTCATTCCCATGGATTATCAAATTTCTCTGTTTAGGAGGATGCAGAACTTGAGACAGGAGCTGATGACAGTGAAAGAGTATACTGAGGAATTTTACGGGTTGAATATCAGAGCGGGTCATCGCGAAAGAAATGACGAAGAGGTGGCCAGGTACATAAATGGCCTGAGGTATGAAATTCAGGATGAAATAAGTATGGCAACCATCTGAACGATGGAGGATTCTTACCAATTGCCTCTGAAAGATGAGGAGAAGCTGGGCCATAAACAAAGTCAGAGGGGCCGAGGCAGAAGTCAGCCCAGAGACAAAGCAGTTGTCCAAGATAAATACCAGAAGCCCAAGGAGGAATGGAAGAAACCTCAGGGAAAAGTTGAAAGAGGTGGAACCTCGCAGAGAAGGCCATATGTTGAGCAGCAAGGAAAGCAAATTGAACAAAGAGGAGGATATGCTGATAATGATAGGTTTCCTCATACTAGAGGTAGAGGAAGAGGAAGAGGTGGAGTAATTACATGCTTCATGTGTGGAAAGAATGGGCACAGGTCGTTTGAGTGTCCAGAGAAAAAGAAAGAAACTGGAGAGACTCACATTGCCGAGGCATAGAAGCGAGATACTGAGGCAAAGTACGATGAAAGCAGAAGGTCGTTGGTGATGCGGAAGGTCCTTTTGATGCCAGAGAAGGGGATGGAGAATTCAGCGCAGAGGAATAGTCTTTTTAGGACTACTTGCAAAACCAAGGATAGCGTGTGCAAGGTCATTGTGGATAGTGGAAGCACGGATAATCTTGTTTTAACTGAGATGGTATAAAAGCTAGAGCTGGAGACAATTGATCATCCAAGTCCATACAAAGTTTCATGGCTACAAAAGGGACATCAGGTAAATGTCACCAAACAGTGCTTGGTTGACATCAAGATAGGAAGATATAATGATAAAATTTTATGTGATGTTATTCCTGTGGATGTTTGTCATTTATTGCTGGGAAGACCATGGCAGTATGATAGAAATGTGATTCACGATGGGAGAATGAACACATATACCCTGGAGAAGAATGGGAGAAACCACACATTGTATCTGATTGAGGATAAAGGAGTGCAATCAGAAGTAAGCAACAAGGTACTTCTCATGAGTGGGAAGGAACTTCTTACAGAATTTAAGAAGAAGGAGGATCCACAATTCTTTGTGGTCAGAAAGCCGAGAATTGTTCTGACTAGCAAAAATGTGGATGATCTACCAGAAGAAGTTTAGGAACTACTAGAAGAGTTTGTTGATATTGCAGTGGATGAACTACCTCGTTTGTTGCCACCGATGAGGAGTGTGAGTCATTAAATAGACCTCATACCAGGAGCTAGTTTTCCAAACAAAGCCGTGTACAGATTGATGCCGCAAGAGAATGAAGAGGTTAAAAGACAGGCCCAGGAGTTGTTGGACAAAGGCTTGGTCAGAGAAGCCTTGAGTCCATGTGTTGTTCCAACAGTACTCAGTCCGAAGAAAGACGAAGGCTAGAGGATGTGCACTGATTCAAGGGCAATAAACAAGATAACTATCAGGTATAGATTCCCATTGCCAAGAATGGATGATTTGATGGATTTCTTAAGTGGGGATTTTTTTTTTTCAAAGATAGATTTGAAGAGTGGATATCATCAGACTCGTATGAGAGAAGGTGATGAGTGGAAAACAACATTCAAGACAAACGAAGGCTTGTATGAATGGCTTGTCATGCCGTTTGGTTTGAAAAATGCACCAAGTACCTTTATGAGGTTGATGAATGAAGTCCTGAAGGAGTTCATTGGGAAATTTGTCATTGTGTATCTGGATGACAGATTGGTTTTCAGCAAGACAAAGGATGAACATTTGAAGCATTTGGCCATTGTGATGAGGAAGCTACAACAGGAGAAGATGCTGATAAATATGAAGAAGTCCTCATTCATGAAAACATAACTCATTTATTTGGGGTTTGTTATTTTAGCTAATGAGTTGAAGATGGATCTAGAAAAGGTGGAGGTAATTAAGAATTGGCCATCACTGAGAAATATTTTCTAGGTGAGAAGTTTTCATGGATTGGCAAGTTTCTACCGGAAATTCATCAGAAATTTCAGTGGGATTAGTGCAGTAGTGATGGATACAGTGAAGAAAAGACAAATCTTTTCACTGGACGGAAGAGGCTGAGCAGAGTTTCAATTTGTTGAAACGAAAGATTATAGAGCAACCAATTATGGTGTTGCCAGATTTTCAAAAGACATTTCAGGTGAAATGTGATGCAAGTGGGTTTTCCATCAGAGCGGTCTTGATTCAGGAGGATAGACCAATTGCATATTTTAGTGAGAAGCTGAATGAGGCAAAAGAAAATTACTCCACATATGATAAAGAATTTTATGCCATCATCTAGACATTGAAGAAATGGAGACACTATTTGATTCCAAAGGAATTTATTTTATATAATGATAACCACGCATTACAGTTTGTGACTCCACAAGAAAAGTTGAATCAGAGGCATGCTAAGTGGGTTGAATACATGCAAAATTTCACTTTTGTAATAAAGCATATTTCTGGTACTGCTAACAAAGTGGCTGATGCTTTGAGCAGGAAATGTTTGTTGTTGCAGGAGTTCAAAGTAAGGACGTTAGGCTTTGATGATATGAGGGACATGTATGCAGATGATCCAGTTTTTGTAGAAGCATATGAAGCAGCTGAGAATCCAGTTCTCAGAGATAGAAGCCCTTGGATAGACTATATGGTCCAAGAAGGATTGTTGTTCAGAGGCAATAAATTGTGTATTCCAAATTACTCCATGAGGGAGAATCTGTTAAAAGAAAAACACAGCGGAGGCTTGGCAAGGCATTTTGGCCATGACAAGATATTTGCAAAGCTAAGCGAAGCATACTTTTGGCCAGGGATGCGGTCGAAAGTCAAGAGGTTTGTCGACAGATGTATAATTTGCCAACACTCAAAGGGCAGGAAGCAGAATGCGGGATTCTATCAATCATTACCCATACCTAAGGGGCCGTGGGATGAAATCAACATGAATTTCGTATTGGGATTACCTAGGATGCAAAGAGGACATGATTCGATCTTTGTGGTGGTTGACAGGTTTTCCAAAATGGCACATTTTATCCCATGCCAGAAGACCAACGATGCGACTCATATTGCAAATTTGTTCTTCAAGGAGGTCATTAGACTTCATGAGTTACCCAGAAGCATAGTATCGGACAGGGATATGAAATTCATTGGACATTTCTGGAGGACACTCTGGAAGAAGATGAGAACTAACTTGATGTTTAGTTCTTCCTATGATCCTCAAACGGATGGGAAAACAGAGGTGGTAAATAAAAGTCTAGGAGACTTATTGAGAAGCTTTGTGATGGAGCACCATAGTAGTTGGGACAATATATTGCCACAGGCAGAGTTTTCTTACAATGACTCAGTAAATCGGAGCACAGGAAAAAGTCCATTCCAGATTGTCTATGGGAGGCAACCAAGAGGAGTGTATGAACTAAGGAATTCAGAACAGATTGATACTAGCAGTGCTAGTGCAGGAGAATTCGTTGAAGTGATGAAAGAACTTCACAGCCAGGTGAAGGAGTGACTATTGAAGTCAAGTCAGGAGTACAAATGCAGAGCAGATCAACATCGGAGACAACTTCAATTTGAAGTTGGTGATCTAGTTCTCGCACATTTGAGGAAGGAAAGGTTCCCAAGAGGAACATACAACAAGTTAAATATGAAGAAAATCGGACCATGCAAGGTCTTGAAGAAGATGGGACAGAATGCTTATGAGATCGAGTTACCAGAGGGCGTTGGAATATCTCCGATATTTAATGTTTCAGATTTATATCCATATAAAGCTGATGAAGAAGGATTAGAAAGTGATGATCAACCAGAGGTCCAGTGGCAGAAGCATATACCAGTTGCAGAAAAGCCACAGATGGAGCAGATACTGAATAAAAGAGTGGGTAAGAAAACAAGGAGGAAAGAATATTTTGAATATTTGGTCAAGTGGAAGGGACACCCAGTTGAAGATGCCAGCTGGGAGACTGAAGCAAAAATTTTGAAGCATGGACATACCGTGCAGGAGCTCATGGACAGGAGCCCAT
>CBVK0101683977.1:0-15541 GCA_900067695.1 Picea abies | reverse complement strand
GAATTCTTTAACCACACCAACATCATTGCCCTAAAATGCTTCACTTTATCACCAAATTACTCTCTGGTTTACACCTAAAAGAATGAGGAATATGACCGTATGTTGATGATGGATCTGCTCATATGGTAAACATTTTTTTCATGCTCGAAATGCTATTGGACATTTAATGAATTAAATATAATACTTCCAAGATGGTTTCATTGTGACATGATCTCTTGGTATATATAAATCTGTGGTAACATATCTGCCTTCTTTAACTAAACTTTCACACATCATTTAATCTAATCGAATCTGACCTCATATCCATGGATAATGGTAAATCTCATTTCAGTTGCACTCGAGTTTAAATTCTACTTGTAAAATTTTCAATGGATATAGATCTGGAATTTCTTCCTAAATTCACAAGTTTAATATAAATAGTTCATAATTTGTGACCAACAAAATTGGCTTGAAAAATAATATTGTTGTGTAGAATAACATCTTAAACACACGTGTGGAAATGGAGTTAGCATTTACAATCTCTTTTAGACTTATGCTACATTTAATTTGCTGAGAAAAATTATGGTATAAATTGTCATTTTCCGATTTAATCTATAGGTAATGTGGATGACTTCTCATATATATTTGTTTTGAGCAACGATTTTCTAAAACTCATTCTCTAATTGTTTTCTACATTGATGGTTAATAAATTATCATATCCAGCATGGATTATGCTCTCGTGATTGCAGTATTTCATTTATAAGTCTTTGGGTGTTTGGAAAATATATGATCATTTGGCATGACACGGCAAAACTTGAATTTGCACATTTTGTTTTTTCTCTAATAAATTATTACTCTTTGCATCACTTTTAACTTACAATTTAAAGATTAAAATTGATTGTTGGGATAAGAAAACTAAAAACAATTTAATTCACCTTTCATTTATACAACGAGTTTAGCAAGATCCTCATTTCCTTAATGTGAAGAGTGAGGTAAGGCAATCAAGGTGAGAGTGGGTGGCTTGCCTAAGAGTTGTCTTTAGGTTCTTCCGTTGAAGTTAAGATTTTTTTTCCTAAGTGAGAATTTGAGCAACAACACACATAAAAAATAATCAAAATATGAGAGGGGGAATCACATTATGTTCATTTTCATTACAATCCAGAAAATAAGGCATACAATCTTCTTATGTCTCCTATAATACTCATAAGGAACTTCAAGCTCTCGTTTCTTCTTCCTCCATACAAAATCTTAACATATAATAGCCAACTTTAACATGTACACAACCCTAACACTCTTAATCTTAGTGAAATATTAATACCATAGAGTTTTTACATTACAATTCCAAATAGTTACAACTATCTACAATGTCATGTGCATACCTAAAATCCCGCAAAATAGGGTCCTTATGACTAGGTACCTAACATACAAGCACAAGACAACTAACATGAGACAAGAGGCTTTTTAAGATTTCTTCAAACACCAATCAAAGTCACTTACCACTTAAGAGGGGATGACATAGATACTAAGTCTTGGCTAAATCATTGGAGAATAGAGGAGGTCACTTTGTAGAATATTGATACCATAAAAAATATTATCACATCTAAATTTAAGGAGAAATTGTAGTGTGTTAAAGAAATAGATGAAAAGAGAAAATTAAGATACTAAAGAGGTCATTAACCTCCATAGACAAGATCGAAGTATCTTTCTGTTATAGCTAGCTTAAAGAAGAAAATGGATATCACTAAAATAAGAATGAAGTCTCACAAGCTCCGGGGTGAAACATAGAGTTGGACAATTTCTAAGACATTCTAGGATGAAAGAATTTGTCATCTTTGTGATTCTAAGAGTGGGGGAATAAAAACACTTTCTCTTTGAATGTCTTTATCAATTTCAAATCATTTGATTTGATCAAACTATGAAGATTTAGGAAAGATTCTCTACTTTTTTCAAATATAGAAATAAAATTTTAAAAAGAAGTGATTAATTCCTTAACATTTTTTTAGATATCAATATATATTTTTTTTTTTTGGATATTCTAAATTATTAATCTATAATCCAATATACTTACTTAAATGAGTCTTAAGATAAGTGACATCTCCTTGTTAAAAAATAAAAACAAAAAATAAATAACATTTAAAAATAAAATTAACATTTTCTTTTCACATTGATTTAGATGAAAGAATTTGTATCAAGAAAACTTTTAATCAAAAGTTCAAAATTTAAAACTATCATAATTTAGCATTGGATTTGATTTGGTTTGAATGAATTTAGAAATAATAAATTATCTTTTATTATTTATGATTTTTGTGTTGTTGTATTTTAGTTATAGCATTATATTATGACTTATTATATTATAATTTAATTTTTTTTAGTAGTTCTATTTTTAAGTTTTTATTTAGATTTATTTATAATTATTATTTTAAGATTTTATTTTATATTTTTTAGGTTTTTATAATAAGAATTATGAGAGTATAAATCCATTTTAATCTGGTGTATTGAGAAAGATAAAATCTCCAGAGTTATAAACTTTAATCTTTTCTCCATTTTTGAACTTTCACCTATATATATTTAATAATTTAAAACATTAATATTAATATATTAAAAAATACTAATATTTTTTTAATATATTAATATATTTTATAATATAACAAATTCAAACCTATATATATATATATATATATATATATGGATTATTTTATTTTATTATTGTTTTGATTTAATTTTTTTATTTTTTAAAAATGTAGTTTTTCCAAACCATTCTAATAATAAATTAACTTTTCTTCACACATTCTTTAAGTGATATTATTATTTTTTATTAATTTAAATAAAGAATGATATAAAATATTGAGAAGATTAAAAACCTCTAATCTCCAAAGTATAATAATTATGCACTTCAACATATGAGATATTTGTTGTAAATCATTAATTTATAACTCATATCTCATTATTATTAATCATAACTAACCAATTTCTTAAGATATTGAATAGTCCACTTTAACACACTACTTAATAAAGTTTTATAAATGAATTAATAAACTAAGTAAATTTGATTATAAAAATAACTTCACAATTAAACACACTTAAGTTAAAAGAATCTTAAAATAAATGTTAACAAATGAAAACAAAAAATATATAACATTTAAAAATAAAATTAATATTTACTTTTTCACATAACAAAAAATATATAACATTTAAAAATAAAATTAATATTTACCTTTTCACATTGATTTAGATGAAAAGATTATATATATAGTAATAAGAAAAATAAATAATTTTTAATCAAAAGTTCAAAATTTAAAATTATTATAATTTGACATCAGATTTGAATATGCATCTGATTTGCTTGAATAAATTTAGAAATAATAAATTAATTTTTTGTTCATTGATACTAATGTGGAATGATTGGCATCCAAACTGAAGGAACCTCATGTCTGAAGGAACCTTCTTTCTGTAATTATTTATTTGGGAATACTTTGGCGAAAGCATAAGATTGTGTAGGGCTCCACGATATGAAAGTCATCTTAACTAGGGTCCAGTGAAATTCTAAGAAAAAGAAGATGGAGCCATTTTGGAGGGACAAATACTTTGCTTGCACCCACCTAAAGTAAAGTCAAGTTGCTTGTCAGTTGTTGAGTATTTCTTCTGGCTAGGAATAACAGAACTATGAACGGCCCTTTCCAGCGAGACATTACCGAAGTTAATTCTATGATTCCGGTCAGAATTGAGTTGGAATCGCAATGGAAGTGGAAATGGGACCTCTTTGATCATAACGTGGAATGACGACATCTTAAGTAGGCCCCAATGGGAACAATGAAATTCTAAGAAAAACAAGATGGGGCCATTTCGGAGGGACAAATACCACCTAAAGTCAAGTTGCTTGCCAGTTGTTCAGTACGAATGCACCAGGACCAGAAAATGTTTTCCCACCTATAATAAAATTAATAAAAAAAATTAATTTAATTTTTTTTTAATAATGTTTAAAACACTTGTGTGAAAATAATAAATCATCTTTCACTAAGTAAGATTGCTTTTTAAAAAGTAAAAATATTTTTTCTTTTTCGAAAGTAAAAATATTTTTTCTTTTTTGAATTGCCACCCCTTTATAAGGTTTATCCTTTCAAACTTAACCCCTAATGGATTTTGGATCAGGGCTTCTTAGAGTTGGTTCATAATCTATGGATTGATCCAAAATACCTTGGAGAAGTTGGTAAACAGAAAAGACTTGTTTGGAAACTTAAAGATCTAAAGGCTAGCAGGAAACTTTGGCAAAAGGATTGTAAGCTTAAGTCAAACTCTCATCTCAGATTCTTGGAGAATGAGATAACTTTCCGGTTACAAAACTATCTGGAAGGTACTTGTTTATCAGTGGAGGATTCAATATTAAAAGATATGGAACAAGAAAGAAACAAGTTACTCAATGAAAGAGAAGAACTCTGGCGTCAGCGAAGCCACGCTATCTGGATTCACAGTGGTGACCAAAACACAAAATTTTTCCATAAATTTGTGAAATTCAGGAGAAACCGCAAGTTTGTCTGGGAGATATTGGATGAAGCGGGGCATTTTCATATTGGTCAGGAAAACATTAAAGAAGAGGTTGTCAAACATTTCAAAGAATTTTACAAAGAATAAGTTGCTCCATCTATAAATGACCAAGTCAAAGTGGAAACCATGTTTAATAAACTGGTTACTAATGCTGAAGCGAATGCCTTATTTTCGCCGATAAATTTGGGGGAATTAAGAGATGTGTTAACAAAATTCAAAGTCGACAAGAGTCTGGGCCTGATGGCTGGACTGTCGAGTTCTTTATCCATTTTTTGGATCTAGTTGGGGGGGATCTTCTAGATATGGTCGAAGAATCTAGAATAAATGACAATATATCGGGAGGCTTAAATTCGACATTTATTGCATTGATTCTCAAAGTAAACAAGCCTCAAAAGTTTGTAGATTACAGACCGATCTCGCTATGTAATCTCTACTATAAAAGCATATCAAAGATTATAGCTAATCAGATCAAACCGATTCTGTCCAGATCACTTTCGGAGGAGCAACTGGGATTTTCGCAAGGCAGATAGATTCAGGATGCCATAGGCATAGTTCATGAATGTCTCCACGACATAAAAAAGAAGAAAACAAAATCATTAGTCTTAAAATTGGACTTACAGAAGGCCTATGATTGCGTTAACTGGGACCTGTTGAGAATGATTCTTCTTCAAATTGGTATGGGCCTAAACATGACTAAATGGATAATGAGTTGTGTGGTTTCCACATCTTTCTTAGTGTTGATTAACAGAGAGGCAACAAATTTCTTTAAAAGTGGAAGGGGATTAAGGCAAGGCTGCCCATTATCCCCTCTACTCTTTATATTGGTTATGGAAGGATTAAGTCTGTTATTAAAAGACAATCAAAGGGAAGGAAAGTTGACTGGTATTAAAATCTCCATAATCATAAATATTCTCCATTTTTTATTTGTTGACGATGTGATTATTATGACAAATGCAACTATGCAGGAGTGGTGGGAGATTGATAAGGTTTTAAAATCCTTCTACTTGGCTTCAGGTTTATAGGTAAATGGATCTAAGACTACTATGCTTCAGGAAGGTTTGATAGAACAAGAATTAATACCATACAAATCCCTATTTCCTTATATATTCTCATATCTAGAATCCGGGTTCAAATACCTTGGTTATTTTCTCAAGACTGGGCCGCATCGAGCTGATGTATGGAGCTAGTTATTAAACAAATTGGAGAAAAATATTGACAATTGGTGTTATAAATGGTTGTCCTTGGGAGGACGTTTCACCTTATTAAAGTCAGTCTTAGAATGTCAGCCCGTCTCTTGGATGTCACTGGCTGTTGTTCCTTGTTCTGTCTTAAATTCTATGAGGAAAATGATGTTCAATTTTCTTTGGAGAAGAAACAGTGAAACAAATCAACTACATCTATGCAATTGGCTGTTGTTCCTTGTTCTGTCTTAAATTCTATGAGGAAAATGATGTTCAAGTTTCTTTGGAGAAGAAACAATGAAACAACTCAACTGCATCTCTGCAATTGGGAACATATTTCTATACCAAAGAATTTTGGTGGCTGGGGATTTCGTAATATATTTGACTTTAGTAAAGCATTGGCCACGAACACACTCTGGAGAGTTTTAATGAGTGCGGGAATTTGGCACAGAGTAATTATGGATAAATATCTCCCTCACTCGATTGTCAAAAATTGGTTCAAATCACAATCATTCCAACATAAGGCATCATAAAAAATTTGTAGCAGCTTATTAAAATATGTGCACTTAATCATACATTGGTTAAGTTGGAATCCAGGGTCGGGCCAACTCATTGCTATTGGGAAAGATATGATTCTAGGGATGGGTAAACGCTCTTTTCTTTCTTGTAATATTTTGTCAACACTAAATCATAGGAATATAATAACTCTCGCACAAGCCAGGAGGCATTCCGATAGTCAACACTTATCCTCATACTCTCGCACAAGCCAGGAGGCATTCCGATAGTCAACACTTATCCTCATACTGGTTGAGCAGCAGTGACTTGGGTTTCTTTGGAGATATTGCGACATAATGGGATCTATATAGGTGGGCACTTATCGACTCTGGAGCTATCTTACAGGACATTGAAGACATCTTGATGTGGATAGGAGGTGATAACTCGGGACTTCCTACAGTAAAAAACATCTATTGGGTCATAATTTCAACAAAAAATCTAAAGAAAGTGGGGATTTGGAGACAACCAATATGGAACTGGAAAATCCAACTAAAGATCATACTGTTCATTTGGTTGGCAGTGGAAGGAAAGATCCTTACTTAGGATTCACTACAAACAAGAGGATGGGAAGGTCCTAGGCATTGTTACCTTTGCAAACAAAAAACACAAGAGGATGGGAAGGTCCTAGGCATTGTTACCTTTGCAAACAAAAAACAAAAAATATTTCACATTTGTTTATACAATTCCCCTTTACAAAATCAGTATGGGAGAAAGTGATCAATAATCATAACCTAAAAAATAGTTGGAAAGGTAGCACTTTGTCAGATTGCTTTATGAATTGGTTTGAGGATAAGACAGTTCCTACACTGATTTCTGCCCATATATGTTGGTTCATATGGTTAGAATGGAACAAAGATTTATTTGAAGAAACCACTCCATCTACCCAGACAGTGATATATAAGACTATGGCTCTTCAAAACAAAGTTACTGCTCCCAGACAGTGATATATAAGACTATGGCTCTTCAAAACAAAGTTACTGCTCCTATGAAGGATAGACCGCTGAGAGATATTTTGATTTCGCAGCAAAGTAATGCATATTTTGCATGGTTTGATGGGGCAGCACAGCTTGATGGTAATTTGTGTGGAGCAAGAGGAGTAATAAAAACACCAGATTCAACAGTCATAAGATGGATATATAACTGTGGTAGAGGCACACACACAAGAGCAAAACTTATGGGTGCATGGGCCACTCTCATGTTTGTAGATTATCTGTGTTTACATTGCCTCCAGGTAATGGGGGGTTCCAGAGTAGTAATCGATTGGTTGTTAAACAAAGGTAGGCTCCAGGTGTGTGCAGTTGAAGGATGGAAAACCAAAATTAAAGACTTAATTAAGCGATTCCAGTCTATCAGTTTTCGGCACATCTATAGAAACTTCAATATGGAAGCAAATCATCTCTCCAAATAGGCACTAGGCGAACCAGAAGGAAAAATTTCCTATTATCACTGGTCAAATGGCATCAAAGGACCTAAGAGACATTTTAGAATCCACTAGATTTAATAGATTTTGAGGCCTTTTTTGAATTTTCAGTGCAAGCATTAGCACTTTTTTTTTGAGATAGTTATTTTGACATTGTAAAGAAGACTTGGTTGAACGCTATTTTGATCTAGGTCTCATATGAGATAGTATAGACCTAGAACTTTTTTGGATCTTTTGGCATGGATCTATGTGGCAGTATGTTCTTGTAAAGATCCTTGTTTTATGATGAAAGATGTAAACAAATTATATTTCTAATATAATTGAGCCAATTTTCTACTGGGAAAAATGATCTATGATTTAAAATAAAGTGTTCACAATATGTACATGACCATACAATTTACATGCATAAACTTAAATTAAATATTTCAAATATTTTTTCTTTTTCCATAAGATTTGAAACAAAGTAGTCAAAATATGATCTATGATTTGAAATAAATTGTTCACAATATGTACATGACCATAAAATTTAAATGGAAAAACTTAAATTAAATATTTCAAGTCTAATGATGGGCTTGCCCAGAGGGCCATTAGAAATAGTGAAAGTATGAGAATAGAAAAATTCAATGAAATATTTTTCTCATTGTTTATTGTTTTCAATTGAGTACCAAACATTATCCACATGAATTAATTGAAACTAGAAAATAAATTTATTTAAAAAAAGGAATCTTAAGAGTCTAAGTGTTAAAACTAGCCTTGGCCCAATTTGAGTGAAGAGGAATTTTAATCGTGTTGTGAGAAGATGAATCTTAATCTTCACCATTTGAGGCGATAATCTTTGTCACCAAAAATATTTACTGTTACCAAGAATATTAACTATTTCATTTTTAAAAATATTGAATCCCCATAAACTTTTATTAGGATGAAAGTGTTCTTTTAAGGGGAGGGTTCTTTTAAAGGGAGGTTCTTTTGAGCCTTTCATCGTCTGTCTATAACCTATCAATGGATAACATGTATGCAATGCAGTTGTTCTCCTTGAAATTTGTGAACCACCACAATTATCCTTGAGATTTGTGAACCACCGTCTCTGTCGATTTTTGCATAGGCCCGATAATCCAAGAGGAAACATGGGTTCGTCTCAACCCATCAGTTGTTCCTCCTTGAGATTTGTACTCAAAATATTTACCCGACCGTGTCTATCAATTTTTATAACTTCAATTACTCTTATTTTCAGAAAGGATACTCCCAAGAGATGGACAAATTCTCGAAGAGGAGAGATGGATGGTTGCTCAACTTTTGGCTCAATGTTCTCAAGAAATGAACCACTACTCAAATCCACAAAACAAGGCTCGATGCTCCCAAGAAATGGACCATTTTTCAAATCTCCAAAACAAGCTACATGAATGTTCCTCGACACTTTCCATTTAATTAAATGCTTTCTCGTTGTGACAATCAATTTGCAGATAAGGACCATGAATGTTGTTTCAGATCATGAAGGTGGCCCTTTCCATCCAATCCCTTCTTGAAAAATTCCATTCGATACTCTCCATAAGAATCCCCCTAGTACAATGGAGGATGCTCCTCATCTATCAATTTTGTCTTGGGTGAGAACACCACATCAGGTGGTGGACTGCAAAACATGGCCCCTGACATTCCTAAGCAGTATTTGTGCACCACGCTCATGTGCTCAACGCTCTTGTATTCCCCATTTCTCAATATATGTTCATCAACACAAAATTATCAAGCCACAAGAAAAAAAACCACTAATCATTTCAATATGTTATGAGTATGAATAGTACATACCTCCAATTGATCACTGATATTGACGACCAGGGTGCCAGGAACACATTGGACATCCATCGAATCCCCATCTTTGGGAATTTGAAGCCCTGGGATTTGATCGTGAAGGAGAATCGTAAGCGTGCCGATGTCAGAAAGGGGTGCCACTCCCACCATCAGATCTGGTTGAGGACACGAAAGATAGTAATTTATGCTTATATGCAACTCCTTCCTCTCCCCTCCCATGCTCTCGTTCAGAGAGTTTTCCATATCTAAACCTAGATCACGCAAGAATATCTCCATCAACCATTCGAATAACTTGACAACTTTGTTGTATTCATCTGTAGCTCTCTTGCAACTACAAAAATTATTTTCAGACATCTTAGAGTTTACCCTTCTGCACACAACTACATAAATACAGTATATACACATAAAGCATGTAACCATTACGTGAAATCAAAGAATTGTATGGGCCATTTGATCATTTCAAAAAACATGCACGATCTTGGTTTTGTCTCTTGATTTATTGGTGTGGGTATTGACAAAGTAATCCAACAAATCCTTCATCGCATAAACATTGTGGTTCACTACAAGAAATAATTGGCATCTCTTAAAGATCTCTTAATGAAAATCAAGCCTAAAATTAAGTAGATCCAAAAATACCATTAGGTAATAAACAAGAAGAAGAAAGATGAGGTTTCCTCTGTCAGTGGATGGTTTAAATATTTGGATGCCCTTCTTCAAGAAGCATTAGAAATGACACAATGACGCAAAATACCAACATGCAAGTTGTTCTTCGTTATCAAACCAACGTGAAGATCTTGGGTTTGAGTTTATGCATCACAGAACATCTCAGGTTGTCTCCTTTCATGGAGTTGGCCCACATTCTAGAGCTGTTAGAGTAACAAACTCAGAAGCTCCAACAACAAATTGAGCAGATTAAGGAATTTGTTGTCTTTGGATTAGCTTAATTTCCTGTAGTAGTTTCTCTAATAATATTTTTTTATGTAATAAGAAAATACTTGTCAGCATAAATAACTGAGATACAAACAAATACGTTGTGAAAAATAAATGTAGATTTTGAAACCTTAGAAGGAATTAACTAAGCCTAAACTCTAGCCTCCATAAATTAGAGCATGATCTATTATCATATTATATATCATGTTGGATTGGCATTACCATATGCAAATAAAATGGCCCAAATATGGTTAACTTTGGCCTTCAATCTGCATTATAATTCTAACTTTCTAAGATTACTGTACAATCACCAATACTCATCTTACAAGTGACAATATCCCTATCAGAATCACCTACGTCATGTTTCGAGCAAAAGTTTGTTTCTAAGACTTAGTAGAACTTAGTAGATAATTAAATAGATCAAATCCTCTCAAATAAGGACATTTGGGCGAGGGAGGTGGACCATCCTGGTAGAGACATATGGGATATATATATATAGTCTCTCAAGTGGTAGTCTCTGTAGTCTTCTAGCCAGAGATTGATAAGGTACTAGTGGCTAAGAGAGCCATCAAGCAACAATTTATGCCGGTGAAATAGAAGTTGGTTCAGAGGTTGGTCTAACACTAGCAAAGGCATCTGATTCACCTACTTAAGAAGTATCACCAGTTTACCAAGTTGATATATCATTTTAAGTTATTAAAGTTGTAATTCATGAGTCGATTAATCAATAGATCCCATAGAGGAAAAGGCATAGGCAAAGGCAGAACCATAAGCATATCTACCAGCACCAACAGTAATAGACCTCTTCAGTTTTTCGATCACATTTTCTGTGCAAGGTCTCTTTGAAGGAGGCGGGTGGAAGAAACAAAGCAAAACAAAGTTTCTTTGATGTTTTGGGAGTGAATGTGATGCATGACTATGGGGTAAGATTGAAATGCTTCTATTTATCAAAATTAGACTCTAATATGTTGTTATTCAATGACTCTAATATGTTGTTATTCAGTGGCACATAACTTTTGACCACATGTAACATGCAACTCTTCACTACAAATAATGTCCACTTGTTAACTTGATAAATATTAAATATGAATATTAAGTGGTGTTTGTGAACACAAAAGTAGATATCATGATTTCTTAAATGTTATTGAATTAAATAAAAAATATTAAATTTTATGTATTTGATAATGTTTAATACATATATTAAGTATTTTATACGTTTAAGAAAAAATAAGAGATGTTTTTTAGATATGTTTTTTATAACTTTGTTTGCTTGGGAAACAAATTAATGAATATACAACAATGTCTTTTTAATGTCTTTTTATGTATTTAAAATATAGTTTTATAATGTGTATTTTATTTATATATTTTTATATTTAAATGGTTAAATTATTTAATAAAAAATAATATTTAAAAAAAATAAAATAAATAATCATTTTTATTTAAAAATTAAATCAAAATTTTTTTTTTTTTTATATATTATGTATTCACATATTTAGTATAAATAAATTTTAAAATTATTATTTTATTTTTACATATAAACTATAATTATAATTAAATATAATTATACACATATACAATTTTTTTATTCCTTTCATAAATAATAATTTTAAAATGAATTTCGGTGAAAAGAATAATACCCTAACAGATTTCCGAGAATCGATCATCCCAGAAGCTAGCGAGGAGGAAGCTTGCCATAAGTCCTCCTCCACAATCTAACACCAAGAATATGATAATGGAGGTGATCCCCAACACAAAATACCATAATACCCATGCCATATCCATTAAGACCAAATATATGCAAACAAGGTTAATCGATAATTGTGCACGGTTAAGAGAGATACTAGTACATAGCTAAAACAAATTATCATACAAACCATATAACAGAAAAGTGTGCATGGACTTAGTTCTTACAGAGCCTACAAGTCATATATTAAAAAAAAAAATGCTTATTAAATAGGTATTTTTTATTAGTCAAACTATATAAATATATAGTTTATATATAGTATAATATCAAAGACTTTTTTTAGAATTTTTGATAATTTTAATTGAATAATAGTGTGAAATTTTTATTGGTCAAAATATATAAATCTATAGTATAATATCAAAGACTTTTTTAGAATTTTTGATAATTTTAATTGAATAATAATGTGAGGGATAGATTTATTGATATGTTTATTTTATTTTAATATTAGATGTTTTTTGGTTATGTATCATAATTTTAATTATTTAATGTTAAACTTAAATTTCTTAATTTGTTTATTTTTTTTTCTAAATTAACAAAAAATATAGAAAACACTTTGCAAAAATCAAATGCTCTTTTATTTGATGAGTATAACTACTTTAATTCACTTAATTTCAACATTTTCTTTCCCCTTCTTTGGGGGTGTGCTAATTTTTAGAAATTATTGTAACTTATAAACTTTGGGAACAATTTTTTGAGTTGACTTCAACAAAATCATTATTATTTCCAATTACCCTTTCTCTTCACATCATTTGGCAAATATTATTTGGTGACCAAATAACCCTCAATAACCAAAACCATATTGGTCAAAGCGTCATTGCTATTATTTTAATTACTCCTTCAATAGTAACTTTTTTCACATCATTTGGGTAAACATCTTCCGGTGACCATTCAAAATATAGAGTTCATCCCAAACAAATTGAAAGGCTAAATTCAAATTAAATATTCTATATCTCATTAGCAAACAAATTGAAAGGCTAAATTCAAATTAAATATTCTATATCTCATTAGCATAATTACTTTGTACTTTAAGGGTTCCTCTAGTTTAATTTAGAGTTTTCTCCCATCAATGTCATATTGACATAGATCACTATATATATTAAGAGCACCGTATTTTTGAGATCTACACCTTAAAGCTTGAGATTGAGGACTATTTTTCTATACAAATGTCATTCATATTACGAGATTGAAGGATATTTCTTTTTCTTTTTCTTTTTCTTTTTCACAAACTCAGTTGGTTCTCTCAAGGCACTCGTGGCTTATGAAGACCAGAGATGCTTATCCCTCTTCCTTCGAGAGATGTTTGGCCTTCATCGACAACTAAGAAGAGTCCAATTCCCCCAACCGACATGCATCAAGTTGAATACCTGTTATTTCCAACATTCTAACACTGGTAGGAAGAGGGCCCATGGCCAAATTCCAAGCTCAAATGATAGGATTTCCTAATTCTATGAAAACTAGCAATTCATTACATTCCATTTTTAGAAGACCATTGTCCAAAACAATATTACATTCAAATCAATTTTTTTATTGTGTGATATTGGATATGGTGGTCTGGATCTAGAGACAATAAATCTGTACATACAAGAAAAGCACCAACCATGTTAATTGAGTTGGATTTTATACCTAAGACAACTAAATATTGCCCTTTGTTAAAATGTATAGGAATGAAATGTATCACAAAAGTCTTTTCTATCTAATATGATTTGATCTCAAATTATAGGTTCTATCTTGCAATCGTTGCATTAAATTTCAACATGAAGGTTTCCCAAAGCATCATTAAATTCCAATCAAGTTTTATTGCATGATAATGGATTTGCTTACCTTATTCCATAACCAATAAATTTTTATTGCATGATAATGGATTTGCTTACCTTATTCCATAACCAATAAATATGCATATGCATGTAGATCAATAACCACAATGATTGAGTTAGGTTTTATGCTTGTGACAACTTGCATTTCTTTAAAAAATATCAAGGATTAACGGGGATGCAGAATCTTGGAATAAACAACAATGATTGCATTGCATGGATCTTCTTACCTTGTTCCAGTGCCAATAAATCTGCACATGTAGGCATAGCACTAACCATGGTGATTGGATTATATTTTATTCCCAGGGATTGGACTTATTGAATAATGTCAAGGCTTCACGATGGGGATTTTTTTTTATTCCAATAGAATAATGCCAAGGCTTCGTGGGGATGGTGAATCTAGGAATAACCAACAATAATTGCATTCCATGGCCCAACATCTCATTTAGGTGATATTTTGAACAATTAGTGTAAAGAGTTTTTGTTATCATGTTGGAATCGTGTATTTGGTTCCTGACAACACTCATGTGATTGACAAGTTGAGGTACCTCACCAAGTCACCATGGAAAAAAATATTGCTACATTTAATTCCCAACAAGATTTTAGTAATTTTATCCCCACTAGCAATCATTACATTCCATTTTTGCAAGACCAATGCCCACAACATAATTACATTCAAATCAAGTTTTTATTACATAACAATGGATATGCTTACCTTGTTCTAGAGCCAATAATTTTTCATATTCAAGGAAAGAACTAACCATTCTAGAGCCAATAATTTTTCATATTCAAGGAAAGAACTAACCATGTTGATTGAGTGATTATGCCTAGGACAAATATGGCACTTAGTTAAACGTCTGGGAAATTGAAAAGTATGACAAAAGTCTTTTCTATCTAGTAAGAGTTTACCTACTGATCCAGGGGATAAAAAAGTGCTCCAAAATAAAAGTGTTAGAAAGTGCTCGAAAATGGTTTCATTGTGTATATCTCGTCCTCATGATCCCAATGCAACTTGAACGGGCTCAAACTGAGTCAGTATGGAAAATTATGGTGTTCTGTCCATTTTCCCCAATGGGAAAAAAATTTGTTGACTGTGCAATCCGTACAATTGACATGGAAGCCGTACAACTAACGTGGCAGGGCTGATGTGTCATTGACATGGCATGGGATAATGTGTGGCAGGTGACTAGACAACTAATTGGGCATTTGGTAGTTGAGTTAGGCCAATGGTAGGGTGCCACATGGCCCAACCAGGGGCTACCACGTGGCACCCCAACGACCATTAAAATGTTGGGTCAGACTCCATCGGGTTCAATTGCGCGACCTACGGGACAAGTGGACTAGTGTGGGTGGTTCTACCAACTTACCTGCATGGTGTTCCTTACCCCTTTGTGGTGTGTATTTTATTTGAATTCAAACCAAAGTTCGATCGAAGGTTGGGCTAGGGATTAGCCCCAACCTGTGGTCACACAATTTACAACCACCAATGCCATGTGACCAAGCGCATGGAAAAAGGCAGGGGTGTTTGTTAGGGACCTAACCCCTCATGTAGGTAGAACAATATATTTGGATGTAA
>CBVK0101683870.1:944-14962 GCA_900067695.1 Picea abies | reverse complement strand
TTTCTGCATTTGTTTTATTTTATTGCTCCACGGTCCTGTTTTTCTAACACTTAATGTACAAGAATAAGTTAAACAACATGGATAACAAGAGGCTCTCCAAAATTTCTTTTGAATCTAGCCAAAATCACCAACGACTCAAGTGAGGATGGCATAATGATGCCAAGTCTTGGCTAAATCATTGGGGAATAAAAGAAGAAGTTATTTTGTAGAATACCAATGGTATTAAAAAAAATTGTACATGATAAATTTAAGGAGAATCTAGATGTTGTGATAAAGAATTAGAGGATAATAGAAAATTAAGATATTATAAGGAGATGGTTAACCCTAACCTTGAAGATCAAAAGTATCTTTGTGTTTTGAACTGTGCAAAGAAGATAATCAATATTGATAAAATAAGAAATAATTCTCATGAGTCGCATAGTGAAATTGGGCATTGGGAAATCCCCAAAACACCATGGCAAGAAAGAATGTGTCACCTTTGTGACAACAAGAGGGTTGAAGATGAAAAACACTTTCTCCTAGAATTCCCTACATATAGCAAAATTAGATCCCAATTTCAAAATATTTGTCACAATACTGACCTTTTTAACCTTCTAAATCATCAAAAATTTAGTGATCTTGGAACGCTTCTCTTAATGTTTTTCAAGCATCGAAATATCATTTTAAAGAAATCCAAGTTAGCTCTTACTTTTCTTAAGTTTCGTTAGACCACTTTTGGTCTTAGTGGACGTTAACCATCATATCCTCCATGGTGGTGAATAGTATCTCTATCATGAATACATAGCACGTGAATATTATCGCTACGGTGCATACATAAAGTATGATGAATTGATGTGGTGAATGCATTTTTTCGCGTGGAAGAAATCACACGAAACTTGTCGAGTACTTCCCCACATTTCATGGATGGTAAACGAGGTAAACTGTTGGCACTGATTACAGGGCATCACCCCAGGGGAATCAAGAGAGTCAAATCTGCGACCAACAACAAGCATGAAAAACTCACGCCTAGCTCTAGACCAATTGAGCTAACCCTCGGAGCTTGATGCAGTGAAAACATATTCACATAAATAAAAAAATTATATATCTCTGCAATGAATACATATTGTGGTGAATTTTATCTTTGCGGTGACTACATTCTGCGTGTTTGCAGTAAATCTGATCTGCGATGACTAAATCGTGTTCGTGACTAGTCAAAACCTACCATGAATCAGGGGCACAAGTTTCTTATTTATTTATTTTTCTTTTTGATATGATTAATTCATCCCTAATACCTAAATCTAACAAAGGAAGGCCTAGCAAAGTAACCCTAGATATTTTGCATGAATACATAGAATCATTAGAAAAATGTAGCGAAGAGAGAGAATCCAAATTTCAAAGTGAGTTAGAAGCAACAGTTGATAATAAATTTAGATCATTAAAATATGATATTCAAAGGCAAGTAGACAATAAACTATTAGGGTTTAAGATTCAGGGGCATAAAATGGAGGATAGAAATAATCAAGGAAGAAAGAAAAGGTCAAAGAAAATCATAATCTTAGGGACAAGCTTAAAGAGATACAAGAAAAGTTAATTAACAATTTGACCCGGTTTCATAAATGCTTTCTCCATTTTCATAATATTTAGTACATCCCATTCCAAGTGCTTCCATGACTGACAAGGGCATAATATTATTGGTTTCTCCATCATCTATCAAACAATTATGCAGTACAACATAATGGTTCTCTATATTTATATAGAATGATGGAAATTTTCCCCTTGTCTTGACTAATGTAGAATTATGTGGTTGCTTGAATTAGTAACAACAACTTATATTCCATTGCTTAGTTCATCAATAATTTTCAAAATATTCTCCCTTTGTTGTGGAATTTTCACTACTTCCATGAAGGGCAAAGTGATTCTTAATTTAGTCAGATCATCAATCACATTGTAGGTCATTTGTTGTGGATTTTTCTCTTGATTAGTAACCATTTGTTGTTTTGTTGTCTCTACAGGATTTGCTTTTGTCTTCTCTTTTTCTTTTTCGACGGCTTCTTTTGTCTTGAATTTGTTTACTTATGCTCTTGCATGTACAGCATTTTCTTATGGAATATTTTCCTCTTCTTGTTCATCAAACATATAAAAGGATGACTCTCCTTCATCTGTTTGAACTGATTCAAGAATCTTGTCTTGAATGTTATCAGCTTCTTTATTGTAATTCTCAAAATTCTCTTCTTCAAAAATTTTCTCCATTACAACAGCATTAGGGTTTGGCACTCTAGGTTCTCTTTTCCTATTCTCTTTGTCTCTATCTTGTCTCATTCTTTGTTCTTGGATTGGGTTTCTTATTTGTTCATGAGCATGAATTCTTGGATTTGTAGGAACAAAAATTTCAGCTCTTCTTAATCTCGTTAACTCATTCTGCATCTGTCGAATTGTTCTATTCATTTGAGTTATTTCTAATATTTGCTTCATTTCTTGATTTGTGGCTGGATCATTTTTCACATTAGGGATGACTCCCTGAATAATTCCTCCACCAACTCCTCTATTTTCAACATTCCTTGTTCCCTAATTTTCAACATTCCTCTAGGTTGATGCTCCTTGATTTGATATAGCAAGAGTATCCATTTTCCTTTGAACTTTCCCAAGGATAATTTCAGAATCAACATTTGTTTCAAGCATAATTTCTTCCATCTTCGTGGATTTATGCATAGCTCCATCTAATTCCTCTATTTGTGATGACCTGATAGAAAATTTTACATTTGAGGGCATTGCATTCTTATAACATCCAAGTATAACTAGGGTGTTTGTTTTTTCTCTTATGGAATCTGATTTACGGTCTTGAAAAATCTTAAGTTAAAATCTCTGATCCTTTTGCCCTTTTTCAAATGAAATTGAGTGAATTGTGTGAGCAATGTATGGTATGCTACTAGGCATGCATACATGGTCATGAACATATTCTCCAAATCGTCAAATGATGAAATTGACTGAGAAGGAAGAGACATATACCATTCATAGGTTGGGCCTGCCAATGTCTAAAGAAAAAGTATGACCATTATGTCATCATGTTCTAATAAATGGATTTCACGCGTATTTAAAAACATATCCATATGTCTCTTTGGATCCATCACGCATCTCCTGAAAATGGTGGCAAAACTCATTGTGGAAGAGTTGGTAATTGATGTTGTTCCCCTTCAAGATTATGTGGGATATTTCTAACCCTTCTTTGTGGGATTCTTTGTCTTTTTTTTCTCTCTTCATGATTCTCGGGGATCTCATTTCTTTCTTGTCTATCACCCATTATTAGAGTTCTTCTTATCTTGGTGGTGGAAATATTGCCAACTTCTTGAATTTGAAGTTGTTTTCTCTTGCTTCTTGTTATTGGGCCCTTGTATCATTCCAACTTCTTCATTAATTTCTATCCCTTCTTCTTTGTCTTCTTGCGATTTCTCTTTATTCTTCGTAGGTGAGGTTTTCCAATGATATTTCGAGCTCTTATCAATTTCCTGTTGTTTATTGTCTAATTTTAATTCTTAGCTCAAGCACATGTAGTTTCTTTTCAATTTAGCATGAACTTGAACCATAAACAATGTAGCTACACTAGTTGCAGTAACCAAGATCACAAGAAGAATAACCATGCACAAGAACACAAGAATTTATTCTGGGAAAACCCTTCTCAATCAAGGGAAAAACCCAACAATCCTTTGCTATAGAGTCAAGAGAAGATCCCCCACATGCCACAAACCCTAGAGCACACAAGAGGCTGCTTCTATGATCAAGAAATATGGTGCCTAAGAGAAGTGTGCACTTCATCCCTACAAGTAGGCGTTGAGTTAATGAGACGATGAAGAGTGAGTGATCCACAATGGGGATCCATTCTTATTTATACATGACCTAGCACATCAAATTGATATGTCTATTGGAACAATAGGGCTGACTTCTATAACTCAATAATATAATTAATCTTTACATAATATTAATTATATTTACATGGTGGGGATGACTTGTACCCTTCACAATAAAAATTACGGTTTTTTCAAGGTCTTACTCTTTGAAAATATAGCAAGGGATATCACACATCCTCTAGTGCTCTGCCACTAGGGACACGTCCACCTGTGCTCAACCATAGGGACGTCACTCTCAACAGATCAACTCAACTAAGTCCATAGGAGTACCATCTTGAGAGCCATCTCAAGTCGACTCAACTAAGTCCATAGGATTCTGATAGGAGACCATATCAAGTCATCTCAACTCAGTCTAGAGGAGCATGACCACACATGTCATCTCAACTCAGTCTAGAGGAGTATGACACACCCATCACATGGGATTTCTCACAGATCGTCTCAACTCAGTCCAGAGGAGAACAACTTGGAGAATGTCTCATGAAGTTGCAATCATCAACACTCCCTCTCAGCTACAGAGGCATTCTCCACCAGGCCAAGTGTTGGGCGCAGGCCCATTTTGGGATAAAGACTAAGTTTTGAGAATAAAGCACAAAGAAGGAAAATACATCTGGTAGGAAAAGAAACATGTGCAAGGTAAACACACATGCATATGAGGAAATCATGTGAGGCATGCATGCAAGAAGACCTAACCATGCTAAGGTTAGGGTTTTGGGTAAAAGGATGTAATGGCTAGTAAGCCAAGAACATGTATAAATAGATACCTAGGAGGTCTAGGTCATGGTCAAATGGATGGTCATGTTGTTGGTCATCCTTACTAGGTTGTAAGAACAGTAAGGAATTAATATCAATACGAGCTATATTTTGTAAGTTGTTGAGTTGAAGGGAGAAAATAGGGTAGATCTTGAGGGTTAGATCACAGGTTGAGGAGCCTGGTGTGATATAGTCTGCCTCACTACAAATCTTGACCTGTTTTGATGGAGGATTGTAATGCACAAGGCATTGTAGTTTTGGAAACCTAATAATAAAAGAGCAGAGAAGCTAAATCTTTGTGGATGTAGCCCATGAGGGGTGAACCATGGTAGATCATGTGTTATGTGATTGAATGTTTGTATCTCTCTTGTTGTTGATGATTAGATGATTAGATGATTAGATGAATGCATGAATGACTTATTAGGTTTGATATTTTACATGCATGGGTAAGAATGACCGATTAATGAAGATAAGTTGAAACCTAGATTAAACTAATGAAGATAACAGAGTCAATCGCAAATCCCCACTCATTTCCCAAGCTGCAAGCACCTGAACGTTGCAGCCACCAATAGAGCTATCTCGAGTGAGACTGTGTAGTGCACCCTGTGGATTGCATTTCCTTCTAGTTTACCAGAGGGGCCAGTAGTTTTAAAGGGGTTTTGTTGGAAACCAAGAGGACTTGAACCTGGGTAAACCCTAGAAATGTAACACAAAGGAATTCTAACCAAAAAATGGTTATGTTGTCAGTTGGAATAGAAAGGGATTGAGTGAATGAGATCTGCTGAAGAATCTTGAAAAGAATGTCAAATATGGTGACACAACGTTAAAAGAATGATAATATAAAAGGGGATGTTGAGACCATGGAACCCAAAGAAGGCATAGATCGAGAGTTGGTTGGAAACAAAGGAGCTGGAATTTGCACAAAAAGATAACAAAAACCTGAAGTCAACACTGCGCAAATATTTGGACAAGTATGTATTTAGCGACTTGCATGAAGTATTTTTCTGTGATTTCCTGTATGTATTGCAGGAGTGGATATTGAGGTTGAAATACAATCACCCTACAAATCGGATCAAAAAGATAGAATGGAATCATGTTGAGATCACGCAGTTACAACAAGTTGATAATAAATTTATGCGCGCAGTATATTTCTGGTTAGACAGCATTGTTGCAGGATTTATCACAGAATTTGCAGTAGATACTCCGAAGTATTACAGTGCAACCGAGAAAGAGTTCTTGAAGGGACCTAGAGGTAGGTATATCATATCATTGTATACTTCCATTAAGATGTTACTATATAACAAAGGTGTAATCACAATGGACTCAGACAACTAAACTTCCCTACGTGCATGGGGGAAGGGGGGAAGCACTGACAAGCGACAGAGAAATGGAGGAAGAGATGGATAAAGGAAAGAAGGAGGAGGCCTTGGAACCAATCATGATGGAGGAAGACCACATCAAGAAGATCATGGCAACAGCTGTAAGAACGTGCAATGGAGTACCCTACCAATATAAGATGAACAACATAAGAGAGCCATAGCCACGAGTGAAGGATTAGTAAGTGATGAAGAAGAGGTAGAGGATATTCAAGCTGCGGAGCAGATTGAGGAAATCCTGCGCGTGACATATGAAAGGAAAGAAATAGGTACAAGAGAAGAAAATAGAGGAAGAACTCCTATCCATATCAGTGTTAGTGTGGAACCCATAAACCCATGTAAGACTAATACACCATAAAGAACACCACCATTTAGAAAACTGAATTTCAGTAGAAGAAACTTAGTAAGAAGTACATCAACACAGGGAGAAAAAACTGGGGGAGCCAGTTCAGGAGGCATTAGTCAAGGATCTACATTGCCCAGAGGTAGTAGTTCAACATTCAAGATGGCAAGACATGACCCCACCATCAGGTTACCAGAATTCAAAGGAGAGGCATCAGAGGACCCTAAGAAGCACTTATTCATCTGTGAAAAGATATGGGAAGCAAAGCAGATCACAAATGAGGATACCAAACTTGCATAGTTATCCATCACGCTAAGAGACCATGCACTGGATTGGTACATGAGCTTAGCCGCAAACAATCCACCAGGAACAACCAGAATGATTGGCAATATCAATAAGTTGTTGATAAATGAATTCTAGAAGCCTAGCCCAAATGATCAATACATGAATGAGATGATAGAGATCAAACATAAACCAGGAGAATCTATCTGGGAGATAGACCATAGATTCAAACGATTGAAGGGAAAGCTCAAGTATGCCATGAAAAATATGCAACATGGGCATTTGTTTTTGAATTCACTACTACCACACTTGAAATACCCTTTGAGACAACAGAAGTTTCAGACCCAAGCATAGGCTTTGCAGGCAATCTTGCAACTCGAAGAGAACCAATATTAGAAGATAGATCCGACAATAGAGGATCTCAAGGAGGACTTGAATAATCTAACATTTCAATTAAACCAGAACAAGAGTAAGGACAAAAGGGAAGTCATTTGGTGAACCACATGTAGGACAGAAGGACACCACAAGAATGAATTCCCAACATTTGCTCATGGAAACAGGACTGCCAAACCCTTTTCCATGAGGAGGACTATGGTGTGAGATGTGTAAGACATAGGGGCATGATCCATATCATTGTCCAATGCTGCAGAAATACCAGACAGTTCCCAAGAGTTCATATTGCAACTTTTGCAAGTCATTAGGCCATGATGAAAAAGATTGCAGGACAATGGAGATGATGAGGGAAAGAACATCAAACACCTATAGGGTGTAGGCAGAGATGATGACTGGGAAATATGCACCACAGTTTAACCAAGTACCAACCCCATATAACACTGCTCCACGACAATATAACAGTGTGTAGCTGCAGTACAATACCGCACATCCACAGTATAATCCTGTGTAGTATAACTAGGTGCCCAAGTACAATGCACCGCGAGGAGATCGAGTTGGATACAAAGGTGGAGGACGAGGTCGAGGAGACTTTGGAAGAGGCAGAGGACCAGTGGTATGCCATAATTGTCAACACCCAGGACACTTCCACCTATGGCATGTATGTATTGTCGTGCTTCCAATCATGACACACAAGATTGTTCAACATTATTGGGGAAGATCCAGGAAAAGAGAAATTAGAACAATCAGAATGTTCAATGGATTTTTGTAGAAGCGAGGGAGGATGGAAGAAATATCAACATAGTTACATGTAAAGGACATAAGAAAAGAGATGACACAGTAAGACAATATCCAACACAACACCAATGGGTGAAGAAAAATGTCGAGCCACAGAAGAAATTTTATACGCAGAACAAAAAAGAGATATTCAAGCAAGCCAGACAAGAATTCTTGAAGCCAGACATTGCATCTACATCAACTACACAACACACCCAGGACGTACCAACGTACAAGATGCCTTCATCACTTGATCACATCAATGAAGCACAAGCCTTAGGACAAGTAAGTACTATAAAGTATTTTCTGCAATCTTGTGTTAAACTACTAAATGATCCATCATCTGTTAAAGTGTTGCAAAATATGTTAGAAAGATGTAACACAGATGTAGAGGGAAAGTTAGAGCAGAAAAAAATTAATCATCTACATACAAGGAGGAGAACAAGTAGAGAGTTCAAACTGAACACCAACATTGGATATTTCAACATGGGGGATATTATACTGAATTTAGGCTCTGAAGTGAATGTACTACTCAAGAAGACATGGTAATGTATGGGAGATCCCACATTAGGTTATTCACCTGTTCAACTGAAACTAGAAAATCAACACAAGGTTCTGCCAATTGGAAGGCTAAAGGGTGTGACAGTAGATCTGGATGGAGTGTGCACTAAAGCCGATTTCAAAGTGATAGAAATAGTGGATGGCACACAACACCTTATCCGACATTGCTTGGCTTGGATTGGGAATTTGACAATGTTTCCATAATAAATCTAAATACAAGGAATATGATATTTGATTCAGGGGAGTACAGAGTTGTTGCCCCACTAGATCCATCAGAGGGAGAAAGGTTTGTAGAACCCACTTGTTTATACCTAGAGGAAATTAACCAGTTATACATAACCACCACACGAGAAGAATATTATGTGAATCCAACTGCAGATGGGGTACTCAGTTGGAGAAGTATCACATCATGTGCTTTAGACTCAAATACAAGGTTGGAGAATTGGCAGTAGAGATTACATGAAGTCTCCACAAGAAGGTGTGCAAGAATAGACTGCGCAGTAAGATGGGTAGGTAGAGAGATAAGAGAACCTCCCATCTTTCATGGGGTGAATGAATTAGAAGAATTCCTAACAATATACAAAGAAGGAATGTGCAAGAAGGAAAAGGTGCACGAAGAGCTGCATGCATACGCAATCATAGAGGATGACGTTGATCTTGTGGTTGAGAAGGTGCAAGACCGCATTGAAGAAGACTTTGAAGAAGCAAAGCATCAAAGGGGGTAGATACAAGACGACCTAGTTGGAATAATATAAACCCTCGAGCAAATCAACACCACGCAAAGGTCTGAAAGGGGAACAAAATCCATTATTGAGGGAGAAACAACATCGGCGACAAGGACTACACCCGAAACTAAACACATCGTTCAAATAACTGTGTAGGCAAGTCCAACCTTTGAAAGAAAAAAAACCATTGAAATATTTGGCACAGGTCAACATTGTATTGGCTAAGATACCAACAAAGGCGTTGTACAAAATCCAAGTCAATGTCGCACAGGAGGTGCAGTCACGCGCGAGGACAGATTTCGCAGAACTGCAGGAAATTAAACATGACAAGGAATAATTGGAGATTGTGGTCGAACAAGTAAAGTTCGATACCAAAGAGGAGAAAGAGCGCGTAGATAAAATTTAACAGGGGGTGAAAACAGTCTACAACCACCTTCCAGATAGCACGCAAGTCAAGAATCCAAGCACAGAGGAAAAACTCAATCAGATTGCCCAAACCATTCACCACTATAGGAAATAGATTGAGGAACTCAAGGAAAAATTGACTCCCACGACTCCACCTGAGGTTAGGGAGTAGAGGAAAGCAGAAGCTGCACTCCAACTGGAAGAAATGGAGAAACAATTAAACACAACAACATAACTATTTGACAGAACAACGAAGCTTTGGACAATGCTGGAGGAAGATGAGCAGTTTCAATAGTGGGACCAGTAGGAAGAGATGATAAGTGCCAAAATCCAGGACCTCAAGCAGAGGCATAAGACAATGGCCATCATTGAGCATATGAAAGGAACGCAAGAGATGAATAGATTATAGGCCGAGCTAAATACGACACATGCACACAGACAAGAGAGACATGCGCAGATGGAACCCCTCCAAGGGAAAGTAGCAGAAATGATCGCGCAACTGGAGACAAAGAAGAATAACATGGCGCAGGCACAGATGGAATGCACATCCATGGTTCAGGAGGAATTCATAGTGAAAAACTTAGAAGTGCTTACAATAAAGGTTGCACAAGTCGAGACACGAGGAAAGGGACTAATAGACAAGTTCCATAGACTAGCAGAGACTTTCAAGGAAGTGCGCAGTGCCTAGGTGGCTTGGGACGAGACACATATTAGTGTTGAGGGTCTGTTGGGTGCAGGCCCATTTTTGGATAAAGACTAAGTTTGTTGAATAAAGCACAAAGAAGGAAAAGACAGTTGGCAGGAAAGGAAACACGTGCAAGGTAAATGTGCATGCAGAGGAGGAAAACATGTGAGGCACACATGCAAGAAGACCTAACCATGCTAGGGTTAGGGTTTAGGGTGAAGGATGTAATGGCTAGTAAGCCAAGAACATGTATAAATAGATACCTAGGAGGCCTAGTTCGTGGTCGAATGGATGGTCATCCTTACAAAGTTGTAAGAATAGGACAGACTGAATATCACTCTGAGCTATATTTTGTAAGCTATTGAGCTAAAGGGAGAAAATACGATAGATCTTGAGGGTTAGATCATAGGTTGAGGATCTTGGTGTGATCTAGTCCACCTCACTGTAGATCTCGACCTGTTTTGATGGAGGATTGTAATGCGCGAGGCACTCTAGTTTAGAAAACCTAATAATAAAATAACAGAGCAGCCAAATATTTCTGGACGTATCCAAGGAGGGGTGAACCATGGTATGTCATGTGTTATGTGATTGCATGTTTGTATCTCTCTTGTTGTTGATGATTAGATTATTGGATGAATATAGGAATGACTTAGTAGGTTTGATATTTTACATGCATGGGTAAGAATGACTGATTAATCAAGATAAGTTGAATGTTATATTAAACCAATGAAGATAACAGATTCAATCGCAGATCCCCACTCATTTCCCAAGATGAAAGCACTAGAGCATTTCATCCACCAATAGATCTATCTCGGGTGAGACTTCATAGTGCACCCTGTGGATTGTGTTGCATTCTAGTTTACCAGAGGGGCCAGTAGTTTTAAAGGGGTTTTGTTGGAAACCAAGAGGACCTGAACCTGGGTCAACCCGAGAAGGGTAACACGAAGGAAGTATAACCAACAACAGTCTCTCACGGAATTACTCGAACTTCATCCTGGCAAGAGGTTTGGTGAAGACATCTGCAACTTGCTCGTGTGTAGAAAGGTACTGCACATGTATTGCTTTCCTTTGCACCATATATGTGATGTAATGGTATTTTATATCAATGTGTTTCGATTTATCGTGAAACACATGATTCTCTGAGATCTTCACACTGCTCTGGTTATCGCAATGGATAATAGTGGAATCCATCACATGTCCAAATAAGTCTGCAAGGAGATTCCAAATCCACACTGCTTCATGGATTGCCACACATAATGCAATGTTCTCTGCTTCTGCGGTACTCAAAGCCACAAAATTCTGTTTCCTGCTGCACCAAGAAACCATGGCAGATCCCAAAGTAAAACAATAACCAGATGTGCTCTTCTAGTCCACTGTGATCCCTGCCCAATTTGGCATATCCCTGCAATATCATGTCTACACCAGAGGCATATCTCAGTCCATAACCAATTGTGCCTCATAAATATCTCAATGCATGCTTCGCTGCTATCTAGTGTGTCTATCTTGGCTAACTCATAAGACTGAGTACACTCACGGCATAACATATATCAGGTCTAGTGTTAACAAGATACATCAATTATCCAATCAATTTTTTGTAAATATGTGGATCAATATCGCCTGAATTAGAAGAAGCCTCGTTCATTTTCTTCAAATTCATCACCATCGGTGTAGGCATGGATATGTAGTCTATAACCAAATTTA
This sequence comes from Picea abies, assembly GCA_900067695.1. Lineage (NCBI taxonomy): Eukaryota > Viridiplantae > Streptophyta > Pinopsida > Pinales > Pinaceae > Picea > Picea abies. The sequence goes on along the minus strand of CBVK0101683870.1, from coordinate 3,086 downwards.
TTCAATATCTCCACTATGTATTTTCCTTGACTCGGGAAAATATCAACAACCCTCTACCACACTTCTAGTCCCAAGAAGTAGTGTATCATACCAAGGTCCTTCATCTCGAATTCAGAAGCCAATGCACTTTTACATTCAATAATAAGGATTTCTGAACCGGTGAGGAATAAGTCATCAACATATGTGACCAAAATTAGGCACTCGTCACCAACAATATTGTAGTATAGATTTGGAACATAAACAGTCTTGTTGAAGCCCAAACTCATCAAGTATCCATCAATATTTTCATATCATGCTTGAGGTGCCTTCTTTAGTCCATATAGGAATTTCTTCAACCTGCACACATGATACTCCTCATGTATCACGAATCCATTTGGCTGCTTGATGTAAACTTCTTCCTCATTTTCTCCATTGAGAAAGGTTGTCTTCACATCCATCTGATGTAGTCTCCAACTCATGGATGTTGCAAGGGAAATAATCGTACAAATGGAAGTGTATCGGGAAACATGAGCAAATGTCTCCTCATAATATATTCCCTCCACCTAGGAGAATCCTCTAGCCACAAATCTCGTTGTGTAATTCTTGACACTTCCATCAACTACATGTTTGATATTTTATATCCACTTGGAAGTAACTACAGACTTCCCTTCCAATCTTGGAACAATATCCCACACATCATTCTTCATGATGGACTAATACTCTTCGGTCATGGAATCTTGCCAAACTTCATGACCTATTGCTTCTCCATGACAAGAAGGCTCAGTATCAATGATGTGGCTCATAGATGAAACATAGCTCAAAAATCTATGTGGTCTCTTGCTCTCTCAAAATGTACCACGAGGAGTTGCATGTCCCTCTGCCTCCTACAAAGTTTGTCGAGCCCATGTAGGCATCTTATGGCCTACTGCAATGTCTATGGGAACATCAACTGGAGCTACGAGATCAACTGGATCAGTAATTGTCTCCCTTGGAATTGCTGAAGGGGGAGAAGGTGTTGTCTCTTCCTTCTTCTCATTGTCAATCTCTATCTAAGATTCTCTGAATCTTCGGAAGGCTATCTCTTCCTCAAAGGTGACATCTCTGCTAACCTAGATTTGTCTCTGACCAGGGATGTAGATCCGGTGCCTTCAAAGATTCACTATACCCCACAAATGTACCTTTTCTTCCTGAAGGGTTTAGCTTGGTCCTCTTCTCCTTGGGTACATGAAAGTATAATGGACAGCCAAATGTCCTGAAGTGTCCAACCTCATGCTTCACTCCAGTGAAGGCTTCTTCGGGAATCATATTCTTCATAATCTTATGAGAACTCCTATTTTGAACGTACGCTACTATCATGGATTCCTCTGCCCACAGAATCATAGGTAGATTCTGATCATGTATCATTGCTTTGGTTGCCTCAACAGTAGTTCTTTTCTTCCTATCTGCAACCCCATTCTATTGAGGGTTATAAGGAATAGTGTACTCCCTCTTGATCCCTGCCTTAACACAGAAATCACTGAAATCCATAGAAGTGTACTCTCCTCCATTATTTGATCTCAACACCTTGATCCTCCTCCTCGTCAGGTTCTCAACCTAAGCTTTAAACTCTTGAAATCTCGCAAGGACTCCATCCTTGGTCTTCAAGAAGTAAATTCATGTCTTCCGAGAGTGATCATCGATGAAGAGCACATAGTACAAATATATGTTCAAGGAAGCAACAATCATGGGTCCACAAACATTTGTATGTATCAAGTCCAAGATCCCCTTGGATCTACTGTCACTGCTAGAAAAGGACCCCTTGAAATTCTTTCCAAGAGGAACCTCTGCAAACGCCATCATGCTCGATATGTATCTCTGGAAGAAATATCACCATCTTTCCAAGATAGGGAAGGGATCTATAATGTAAATGAGCAAGTTTCCTATGCCATAGCTCACTTAAGCTGATAGTATCATGTAATAAGGCCTGGAATGGTCGGATAGTTAATCTGTAAAAGAAAATTTCTTGAACACCAATCACCCGGGAAGAATCCATGTGTGATTTCTTGTGCCATGCAAGAAATTTTCCTTCAGAGAAAGTAACCTTGTAGCCTTTATCCTCTAAGGCAGAAATAGAGACAAGGTTCCTTTTCATCCCAGGTACATATAGTACCTCACTTAATTGAA
>CBVK0101683851.1:0-11384 GCA_900067695.1 Picea abies | reverse complement strand
CCTCCCTCTAAAATAAAGGTAGGGACTTTTCCACTTTGAGGTTCTTATTTACATAATATCAGAGTGAATTATTTTTTCTGAACATGTGAAGGTTGAAAATTGTAGAAATTCTATTAATAATATTCGAAAGGATAAAATTATAAGAATGATTCCCAATGCCCATGTCACTCCAGGATAACATTGTAGATATATTTGAGCAATAAGTTAGAGAAAAAAAAACATTTTCCCCTCTAACAAATGTTTCCAAACAAAACTTTGCAGACTTTAGATAAAATAATGATAAGGTAATGATAAGATAAGATAATTTTATTAGTCTTTGACAAATTACCATAAGGTAGATAAATTGGACTAAATGATACATCTAGTGTGAATACAACGTGAGAGTGAAAAAGAAACACCTAAGTAACATTGAAGGATAAAGAAAGAGAAAGAAAAAGTGCAACCTACATAAGTGTCTAGCTATCAGATGGGCGGGAACTGTGCTTGGTTTGATGGGGCCTCACAAAACTCGGGTTCACTTTGTGGGGCCCATGGGATGTTATTTTTTTGTGATGGCTCTCGGATCACATGGACCTTAAACTGTGGCTTTGGGACTAACACTAAAGTAGAGATTCTTGGAGCATGGGCCTCCATTTACCTAGCTACTTGTCATAATATTTTGGATCTTCACTTAAGAGGAGATTCCAAAATTATTATTGACTGGTTAAATAGAAGAGGAAAGATTCATGTTTCGGATTTGGAATGCTGGAATGATAGAATACTAGATCTAACTCATACCTTCTCACAGATCAGATTCTCACACATTTTTAGAGAGCTAAATTTGGATGTTGATATTTTGTCCAAAAAAGCTTTCTTGGAGCTTCCTGGTATCTTAACCTATCATCTCGGGGTAGATGGACTTGAGGGAACTACTCATAGTATTACTATATTCTAGATTTTTGTTTGTTGTTCATTTGTCATTTGATGCTTGCCTTTCATTGTACTATTCGTAGCCATAGTTCTGCACAGTTGGAACATTCTTCATCTTGATTTGGACTCTCCATTTGTAGCTTTGATAGGCAGGGCAAAATCATGGATTGGACACTATTTTGTATCTTACTTGGATAAACTCCAATTCTAATACAAAGAGAAAATTTTCATTTGGAAAAAAAGCTAAGCTAATCACTAGGCCTAACTAAAACCAAACCCAAAAGAAATATAATAGTGTCATAGGTATAGTGATACAAAGTGAGAGTTCGAGATTGGACATCTCAGTGTTGATCAAGAAAGAGAGAGAGAGAGATGAGGATGATGTCAAAGTCTCTCGGTCTTGATGATTGAGGGTGAAGGGGAAATTAGGGTGTTGGCTCATTATTGGAGTCATTGGGCACCATAGTGGGATATGGTTGTATGATCTGGGAGGGGGGAGGGGGGTTAACATAGGAGAGAGGGAGTCGTACTCTCTTACCATCCAATGTGAAATGAGAGAAGCTTTGGATAGAACTTTGACTATTTTGTTGAAACTAGGAGGTAGTCCAATGGGTGTGAGGTGCATTGCTTTGGATATGTCTGGGGTTAGCATGTGTGTCATTGTGATGATGTGTGGTCAAAGGTTTGGTCTGACACCTTCAAACCAATATAGAGAAATCACCACAAATTTCTCTAGACAAAATGATGCATATAGGCAAGTACATCAAGATGTCCTAGGAAAACAAAGATACACTTATATACCACCCTCTTTAGAATCTAGGTTTGGTCTTTCTTAATATGTTGAACCATAAGTGAGCACTCCCTTCTACCCTATAGTGGTTTGGGATAATCTTTCTTTGCAGATCCATGTGTAGGCCCAAAATGTTGAGTTCGATGTTGCCCATCTGACTAATTTGTATTATTGGGTGGAGAACCCTTTACCATGAGTTGGGAACCTTTTTCACATTCTTTGTCTCCCTTGACCTATTCATAGTAGTACCAACAAAGTGTAGAGTAACACAAACACAACCCTTGCTAGGTTTGTTGCAAAGCACCATGAACGACACATCATATGGCATATGGACTTGACACCCTCTAAACGAAACCACTAAATGATAAATTTTACATTCTCCCCCAAAAATATCTAACGCTAAAATGCTCCTAAAATACGAGAATGATAGATGTGAGGTGGATGCACGAAAGCCCAAACCTACGATCAAGCTATGGTATGGTCACAGAATAATGGAAAGGATGATCACCCAACCACTACCCTGATATTGGTAGATGCATAATCTTTTACTTTTATGAACATGCTTTTACTTTTTGTGGTTATGGCCCTCTTGATTTTTAAAGCCTATTTCCACTCACAACAAGTAGCACTATGATGTCTTTGATATATATTTGATTGTTAATACATTTTGAGGTTTGTTTGAGGCTCTTTAAGGATAATGTTACTAGTGATTGTCACTTTAGTTTACTCTTTTGTTTTTTACACTCACTTTAGTTTACCCTTTTGTTTTGTAAAAATAGTTCATGTACATATTGCAAATTATTAATAGTTAAAAGAAGCACTTTTTACGAGTGTAAGAAGAACTTTATACCAGAATGGTAGATATATCAAACAAGAGTCATTGGCTAAGTTTTAAATATTGTTTTTATTAAAAGTGATTTCATAAAATCATACCATCAAGTGAAATGGACTGAATAATTGTGATGTTATGGGTGTTAGAGTATCACCCCTCACTTTTACAAGTTGTTGAAATACTTCTTGGGGATATTTTTTATAACTAACAATAGCAAATCAAAATAGGTTAGTTTATATCGGATTATTAATAGAAGGTATTCCTTAGCTTTGGGTTGTTTTCTTAAGTGGAAATTCGACTTGGAGAAGATACAAGGAATCCCACCTCCACATAAAAATGAAAGGTAGTTGTTATATTCCATTTGTATATGATGCAATCCATGATAAAGGAAGATTAATGATCTTAATGGAATGCATTAGAATGACTATATTTTGTTTGCATGACCTTGCAATCGAACACAAATGGACTGAGTCTAGATTTTGTTTGCATGACCTTGGAATCTAACACAAATGGATTGAGACTATGTGGACATTGAAAATTGGTTAGAAATGTTGGATGTATGTAGATTCAACATGAGTTTGTTTGCATGACTTTGGAATCTAACACAAATGGATTGAGACTATGTGGACATTGAAAATTGGTTAGAAATGTTGGATGTATGTAGATTCAACATGAGCATATCTTTGATTTTTTGAGTCTTATGATTTTTTTTAAGATGCAATCAAAGCTTTTTGGCAATAATAATTTGAATTCTATAATAAAAGGTCATAACATCATGGACAAAGTTAATGTCACTAGTAGTTATATATAAAATTATGTAAAGGTGGCGGTCTCTTTTCTATCCATCATGTTGGTTCTTGAATACAAAATGAATCCTTTGACTTGATTAGCTATAGTTTTTCACTTTGACCTATTTGTTTGTGTTGTTTGATTATTGGAATGATATTCAAGGGATCTAAAAATTTGAGCTAGTTGGTTGATTGACTATAATTGGGAAAATGGGGATAAATGGGGCCATTGCCATAATTGTCTTAATTGGGAAATTGGGTCAAATTGGGTTATTTGGGAAAATTGTGCTGATTGGGACAATTAAAGCTAATTGAGTTAATTGAGATAAATGGGAAAATTTGAGCAATTGAGAGTACTTAGGTAATTCAGACTAATTGAGAAATGGGGAAGTTGGGGATAATTGGGGAAAGTGTCATGATTGGTCTGATTGGGCAATTGTGGCATGTGGGTATAATTGAGAAAATTAGGAGATTTGGTCAAATTGGGAAATTGAGGCAGTTGGGGATAATTGGGGAAATTGGGGTTAATTGGCATAATTCTATGAATTGGGCTTGGTAGGAAATTGGGCTAAGTGAGATAATTGGGTAAGGTCGCCAAATTGGAAAATTGGAGAAATTGGGGCAACTAGAAATAATTGCAGTTAATTGGGGCAATTGGGATAACTAGGCAAGTGGGGCTAATTGGGTATAATTGAGTAATTGGGGAAAATTTACGTAACTGAGATAATTGGGATAATAGAGGATAATCGATAAATTGGGGGAAATTGAAACAATTAGGTAATTTGCACAATTGGGGAAAGTGGGGAAAATTGGGATATTTGATCATTTGTGGATAATTGGAAATGTTGGAATATTGGAGATATTTATGGATAATTGGGACATTGGGGCAATTTGTATAATTTGGGGAAAATGAGGGTACTTGGGTTAATTGGGAAAATTAAGCTAATTGGACTAATTAGGGTGGTAATTGGGGAAATTGGGGCAATTGAGGAAAATTAGGAAAAGTGGCAAATTATCCAAATTTGGGTAATTGGGGATAATAAGCAATTTATGCAAGTGGGTTAAATTTCACAAATTGGCAAAATTAGGTAAATTGACAAAATTAGAGAAATTGGAATTATTAATAAATTAGGGATAATTGGGAAATTAATCATAGTTAATTGGGGAAATAATGATGATTAGGAAATCAAGGCATGTGGGATATATGGGATTAATTAGGTTTAATTATGAAACTGGGGCATGTGGGATAATTGGGATTAATTAGGTTTGATTATACCACTGGGGTTAACTATGACAAATTGGGAAATTGGACTATTGGGAAATTTGGATATGTGGGGCTACTTGAGATAATTTTGTAACTAGGATTGATTACCCATATAATTGAGCAATTGGAGCAATTCTGGGTAATTTGGACCATTTGGATAATTGGGGAAAGTGGAGCTAATTGGGAAAGCTAAGGTAATTTGAGTAATTGATTACTTAGGGAATTTAGGTCTAATTTGAGTTAATTAGTGAAATAAGGTGAATTTAGATAATTAGGCAAGTATGGAAATTATTCAAAGTGGGCTAGTTAGGAAAATATCGCTTATTGTGGGCTTAGTGGGGCTAATTGTGTAACTGGGGAAATTGATACTAATTGGGTCAACTGGGGAAATTGGGATAATTGGTTAATTGGGGAAATTGAACTAATTGGGGAATTGGAGCAAGTGGGGCTTGTTAGACTACTAAAGTAATCACAAAGTGATCAAATCTTGCCTACTACCAAAATCAATAATTAACATATATAGACAAATATATAACTTAGATAATCTTAGGAAAAGTCCTAAAAAAATAATAATTATGCCTCCTAATGGTTGGATTGGTAAAAAAAAAGAATCATCAAGTTTTAATCTTTAGCATGATTTATTCTTTAAAGGCCACACCAATGAATCAATACCTCAATTAATAACCGCATTGACCTATGCAAGTGACAAAAGTAGTGAAAGAATGACACTTGAAACAAGTATGTGGATAGGTCTAAATTAGGCTAGATCGTTGTAGGATATCATCGTAGGATGAGTGTGACCCTCCTTGAGAGCTTCACTAATAATATTCACACACTAGAAAACTTATAAACACCAGGCATGGGAAATGGTTATGTATCTTGAGTTTTGTGCACCATTACACTACCTCATTGCATACAGATCCAATACTTTCTTTGCTACACTTTCTTTGGAAGATATGCACGTATCAAGATCATGTTAGTTTGCTAAAAAAAGAGAAGAGAAATGGCCTAGAAGGATAAACCCAATGAGGAGGAGGACATAGGAGTCACTTGCTCATCACAATTGGTGTATCCACTATAGTCATCTTTCTCTTCATTCAATAGAGTCTTGTTCTTGCTTCCCCCATCATTTATGAGTTCATTGCATGCCTATTTGTTTCATTTTAATAAAGATAGATATTAGAATTGTGATATTAAGTTGTTTATGCAACTTTCCATTTGTCTTTTCAATATCTATGTGAGGTGTGTTTTATTTGATTATGTCCAGGCTCTTAGATCCCACTATAGATATCAATACTTCTCTCAACTAGATATAACCATACAAGATCTTGGGAAGTGAGGAACTATCAAGTGGAAGTAGGGTTTTCTCCCCTCCTTGATGCCCTCACGTTTCATGGTTTATTTTTCATAAATAGGTACAAAAGGACCACTCATATTGTCTTGTAAGAGTATAAATCAACATACATGGGAAAGAATATGATACTAACCTTATCCCATTCGTCTTGTAAGAGGTTTAGTTAGGTAGATTGGGCTATTGTGTAATAACCCTAGGACTAATCCCAAGTTATAAATGTACATATAGGTTGGTGAGCCAAGATATTTTGGGCTTGAGTGCCATTGTAAATATGCGTTGAGGCCAGAGTGCCTATAAGGCTTCAAGGATGGAGAGTTAGAATGCTAAAAATCCAGTGAGCCTATCATTTTAATATGTATCACTCATATTATTAATAAAATATATCATTGCTACAGACCAACTAGACAAGAAGAGTATGGTCAGATAGAACTTCACTAGAGGAAAGGGGGTCTAAGGGAATTAAGAGAGGGGTTTAACCTAGGGGGATAAGCCAAGGAATATAATAAATTATTCCTTAAAAATTCCAAGCCTAAGTTTTGATATGCTTATGTTTTTATCCTAAGTCCTTGGGGAAGGACAAATTTTCAAGAGAGAGAAAGTGGTACTCTTGTGCCACTTGTCATGTTGTTTGGATGCATACTTATACAAGAGACTTAGTGAGTTTGTGGGATCTCTTCATCATTATTATATCGTCATTATTCCTTTGATTATTCAAACCTTAGACTCTTGCCATCTATACTTTACGACAATCACAATTTTCGTACCTGTACTTGGGAAAAAAGCTTTGGAAATTTGTTGGGAATGAGTATTATGAGATTTGGGAGTTGAATAAGAGGGTTGTTAGACCCATGTGCACCTGAAGAGGCAGGTCGTCAAGCCTATGAGAGAACCCTACAGTGAGAGAATTGTTGAGCTTTGTTTGCTAGTGCACTGGGAAAATAGTTGCAGAGCTCTGAGACTTTCTATTCAGCCTGTTGCAGAAGCCCCGAAAGGGAAGTGGGACAGTCGAAGGATTGTTGAGAAGAGAAGGGGTACACTTCTTGGGGTTGGAAATGCATGTGGGAAATGCAATGTTGTAAGCTAGTTGCAACAGTTGGTACCTTGAATTGAGATTAATTATTATTTGATAGGCCTTAGTTTGGCCTAGGAAGACTTCCCTGGTGGAGTTATAGTCTCAACTCAGGGGTGACCTACTGCTAAGAATTTATGACCATCATAGTCTATGGTTGGGAGGAGCGTCTGAGGTCTGCACGCAGTTGGTGATTTACATAAAACATAAGTGTTCTTATGTGTAATTACATGTTGTTTACTTTGTGTAATATTTTTAATCTATTTGTTGTAACTGTGCATATTTATGCATGTGTGGTTGTTGTTAGAACTACATATTGTAGCATTTGCAGGGCATCTCAGGTAATGATTGTATCATAACTTATTCTTAGTTTGTCGGCAATGAGAAACAATACATTGTGATATCAGAGCCATAATGAGTAGAATTCCAAGAAATCATAAATTTAGTTGTGATAGAAGATGAAATTTTGTGTGGCATGGCCCAACTTGGGGTTGGGGACGTTACATTGTGGTATCAGAGCTCAATGGGCCAACTAGTAGAACACTGGAGATATAATTTGTAGAAATTTAAATTTCAGAGAATGTCTCTGATGTGTTTGACAAAAGTCTTCCTATGAAATTGGGAAAGAATTCATGGCGAAATTCCACGAGAAATTGAAGAAAATTCATTCCAGGGATTAAAGATGCCCAAATTAATCGTTATTTGGGCTTGTAAATGGCCGAATCTTAGAAATTGCAAAAAATTAACTTTCAGAGGATGTCTCTGATATGTATGACTACATTGTTGCGATGAAATTGGAAAGGAATCTTGGGAAAATTCGCAAGTAATGGAAATAATTTGTGGGGAAATCGAGAAATTCAGAATCATGGTTAAAAATCCCCAATTTTAAATCATAAATTGGGAAATTTTGACCTATAATTGAGTGAAATTTGGGAACTACCGAGCGCCCGTGGTCAAATTGGGCAAAAACCCTAATTATGCAATGGAAATTCATGGGAAACTCTATGAGGAAGATTCGAATTTCATGTACAATGGTCGAATCGACATTTACATGGTTGGAATTGGTCGTATTAAGCTTGGTTGCAGAACTACAATGGCAGTCGAGCCAAGAATATTGAATTTGGGTGTTTTAAAAACTATAAAATTGGAAAAAATTGGGTTCTTTTCTGTACGATGATGTCAGCATGATGTGGAGGCCATGTGTCAGCTAATGTGGTAGAAGGATGAAGTGTACTGCCATGGTGGTTAGTATGGCATATGGCAGGTGATGTGGAGTCGTGTGGCAGGGCGCCTACCTATGCCACATAATTGTGGTGAAATCTAAAAAATTGTCTAAGTATCAAGACATCGCAGAGCACATAGATGATCATATGTGTGGAGGAGAAACAACATAAACCCACAAACCCCCAATGCAATTTTAAAATTTGACAAAGTGTCAAGACTTCACGAGTGTGAAGGATATCACGAAGGTGAGGAAGCATAAGGAAATGACTGCAGACTCATGATGAGATATGAGAGAAAATGACTAGGTATAGGTGTATAATGGATATGATAGAACACGACGATGCCTTTTCGAGGAGGATGAAGTTATAACAAGAATGAAATTGAGTCATGAAATAGCGGTAAAGTGAAAAACTCCTAAGTATGAAAACATACAAGGAAGAATTGTGAAAGACTTAATATATTTGTGGGTCTACTTGGATGTGAAATAAAGGTGGAAGAATGTGAGGGTGAATTTTGTAGACCACATAGAAAGGAACAAGAATAGAGAATAGGTAGTGAACTTGAGACAAACTCGAGAAAAGTTCTAAGTATGTATAATGTGTTTTGATGGATGAGATTAAATCTAGAGGGATAATCAGACGGTAGTTGAGCGTCGAAGCTATGTTGTTCGAGCTTATGGATAATTATTTCCTCATCGTGCCATTAACAAATTTCTGCTCAAGACTCTGAATTGAGCATGATAATAGTCATGAAAAAAGAACGAAGTGCACAGATTGAACCAAGCAGAATTCAACAGAGAGATTAGAGACTGGAAGCATGAAAGATGCACAAAGAACTTACAACTTTGAAGATGAAGTCAGAGGATTTGGTGTGAGCATGGGTAATGCAGGGAAATAATCTGATGGGAATAGAGAAGGCAGAGAGGAAATCATGAATTTGGTGGAGACTATAAAGAGTCTACAAAGAGATGTGCAAATTTATGTTGGCAAAATTTCTATTTTTGACACACTAGTTCAGTGGGAGTTAACTTACTAGTTCTATTTTAGACTTTCTATTTTGACCATCACTATTATGCATGCATGCATTCCTAATGAAATCTAACAACTTGATTGCTTTTCTTAATTATGGAATGTTCTATCCTATATATGAGTGTATTCCACTCATTCATTGTATCATATTGATAATCATTGTATCGATCATCATTCATTGATTAACTCAATGGAGTAGTGTGAATATATTTTTTCATTCTTCCATATTGAATCTTTCGTCCTTTCTTGATAAGCTTTATTTGTACTTTCTTTAGTTAGATCTCCTGGGTAGGTTTCAATGAAACATTGACATGGTATCAAAGCTAAGCTACTTGGAGAAAACTAGACAAGCTAGAGAATAAGGAAAATCAGAGTTTTGACGAACAAAATCTGTGTAAAAGACAAAGGTATTTCTCCCAAAATATGAACTTTATGAGGATATGACTCAATTAATAAGTAAATCGACCCATTCTGCAAGTGGGTTTTCAATCGTTTGGTGAAATTCCTTACCGTTTTCTCATAAAGGAAGCCAAAAGATCACCTCCTAAAACTCATACAAAATTTTCATTTAAAGTGACCTTTCTGCAGTGATTTCTCCCAAAATATTAACCTTCTAAGGAAAACACCCATATGAGAAGTAAATCGACCCATTCTGCAAGCAGTTTTTCAACCGTTTAGCGAAATTCCTCACTGTTTTCTCAGAAAAGAAGTCGGAAGATATCCTCCTGAAATTGATATGAATTTCCCATTTGATGTGCCATTTCTGCAATGATTTCTCAATTTTTTCACTTGTAGATTAAGAGTAAAATTTTAGGGGTTTCTTAGACTCAGTTGGGAGAGAATCATTGTAATGGAGGAAAAAGATGCAGTTACATTGACCCTTCAGAGTTTGAATCTAAAAATTGTCAAAGAAGTTAGCAAACTTCGAGGTGAACAAGAGAGATCCAATATTTGTCTTCAAAATATGTATACCTATTTTTCCAGGGATTCTGGACTCATTGAGAGTTTAATGGAGGATCAAGAAGCTCAAGTTGATACTTGGACCACCTGCATTAATGAGATGGAGGATAAATTCACTCTTCTCAATGAGCATTTTTTGGTTGATTTAAAAGAGAAGGAATATATTATTTCTTGTTTGCAGAAAGATCTGCAACAGACTCTTACTTCTAATGATGTAGTTGCATTGCTAAGTACTAATGAGCTTCCTTCACCAACTTTTGAGTTGCACACTCACGGTTTTGGGTCAAAATTGATGCTTAATATGGGATACATTGGTGATGGCCTTGGTAAGAATGGAAAGGGGATTGTACATCCAATTCAGTCTGTAATGAGACCAATAAAAGTCGGACTTGGTTTTGTTGGGACTTCATTACCAGTAGCAATTTGTCTCAATATTTAAGCCATTAAGACTCAATTTGTTCAATCACAAGAGTCCATACCACAAGATGACTCTTATATTGTTGAGTTGCATCAACCACCACCTACATATTTTATTGATACAACTTCAGAGATTTCACAACCATATTCGACACCAACTTTAGCATTAGAGTTGTCATTATTAGACTCTTCAACACCAAATTCAGAGTTTTTGGTAGCAATTGACTCTTCAACAACAACTACAGGGTCTACATCCTCCACATATCGACATCATGATCGAAGACAATCTGGTATTCCTTTCATCTATCCTCAACCTTTTGTTAGTTCCTCTTCTTTCAACTCATTAATGAAGATGCATATACAAAAACATCTTGGCAAGGTACCAACTATGAGGATTGTTTGTGGTTGGCTTGATAATTGGTCATGGAAGCATTTGAACAACTGTTTGAGGACATCTTATAGATGTGTTTCATTGACGATACATGTGAACCATTCTCATTTCTCTTTACTTCACTGATTATGTCGCCTTTAGAGTTACATTCACCACTATTTTGATGACTTTTATGGTGTTTGTTTATGTGTTTTGGAAACACTCTAACTAGCCCGACCATCTTGGTGTAAGATAGGACCTTAATGTTTGGAGAGATCCATTGTTATAAACTAGTATGAGCTACACCATTTCATCTTCAGCACACTCATTGAAGCAGATTATGATCTGTCATCATCAGATCATGCTTCATTGACTTGTC
>CBVK0101683773.1:0-18841 GCA_900067695.1 Picea abies | reverse complement strand
CATGTAAGCACTCACTTTTTTCTCACACATCGACGAAAAGAGTGCAAACATATGGTCATATAGACCAGAACTGTAGAAGCATAATAGTGCCATCCATGAAGAAAGAAGTAGATATTAGATACACCAAGATTTGGAAAAGAAAAGAACAAGAAGAAAATCAAGTGGATATAGAACAAGTCCCAGAAATCACAAGACATACTGTTGTTTGAGAAAAGAAAGTGAAAAAAGAAAAAACTCCATAAATTACAAGACTTTTCATAGTTCGAGAAAGACAAGGAAAGCAAGAAAAAGAAGAAAAAGTTTCAAGAACCATATTGTTAGAATTCACAACAAAGAAAGATCATAATAAAGAGAATGTACCAAATATCACATGATTTACAATAGTACAAGAAAGAAAAGAAGATCTGATGGATAAAGAACGGGCTTGAGACAGTGTACCTTCAAGAATTGTAGTGAAATATGAATCCACATATAGAAAGAAAGAAGTTAGAGTTCAGAGAGATGTTGAGTCTACCAATGAGGATGATGACTACATCGGAAAGGTATTTTTTTGAGCCAAAAGTCATGGAGACTCCCAGGTAATATGAATATTAAACAAGGGGAGTCTATGCGGTAGCTGAGACAATTTAGAGAACCATCCTTCGAGAAGCTTGTGGAGTTTGAGTAGATAGATTCAGAGTAGTCAATTAGAATAAGTACAGTATGAAATATTGATCAGTTGTAGTAGTGAAGACTTCATGATATTAAAGTTACAGATGGGTTAACATTATGGATAGTTGTGTAGTAGAGTCTTGGACAATATGGGCAACATTCGATTCGTAATAATACTTAGCAAGTTTGGATAAATATATGATAGTGGATGACAACATGGATTCAAAGATTGATTCAGAGATAGATTCAAATATTGGTTCATAGATTGGTTCATAGAGTGGTTTAGAGATAAAGGAACATTATCATAATGGATGATAATGACACGTGAATATTTGAATTCTTATTTTTGAATGTTTTTCATATATGTTAGTTGATTACACAAGAAAGCACCAATGGACAATAACTCCAAAATGAAGTAGGTACAGGAAGACTAATATTTTTCTACACGACATCTTGTAGAGAAGTTAAGGAAGATAAACTAAAGAAAAAAGATAGGTAGAAAGATCATTTAGATGCGTCTCCATATATAGAGGTAATAATAGATGTATTATTCCAGGAGGAGATATTTCTCATATGCATGGATAAAGAGTTATATGCTTAGAGAGAGAGCACCGACGAATGATTCCAGGGGGGATGATGGTCACAAGGGAAGCATGAGAGATATGACTTCAGTGTTGCATCAGAGTGATACCCTTTGTCAAAGGGGACTGTATTATTCATATGAAGGGAGAGATAATAATAGGAGACTTAGAAACACATATTAATATGAAAGGCATTTAGACATTAGGAGAATCCCCAAGGAGAGTTCAGTCAGGGGGAGTAGCCCCAAAGGGAGATACCCTTTTCCATTGATGTCAAAGGGGGATATATAAAAACATTTATGAGGAGTATAAGCATGAATTTTATCATGACTAAGTGTTTCCATCAATGCCAAAGGGGGATATTATCAGACATTTGGCTTAGGTTGATGGATAGTTGGCTTCGATTGTCGGTTGTAATTGATTTCAATCCATAGAGAGTGAAATTTTAGATTAATGTCAACCCTTAGAGATTAATGTCAATCCTTAGAGAAGTCTGGTAGTGAAGTATGGTAGCACAAAGGTATGTGTAAGGGCGTCGAGTTTGTTTGAGGGATAAAGGAATGAAGATTAGTGAATATGTAGGTAAGACTATTGTGTATGGATAATGCATGGCATGCCATTTCCAATGATATGTGGAACGTCACATAACTCCTCACAGTTAGATATGTATGGCCATATGAAGTTGTGGAACCCTCATGAGTTATATAGAAGCCTTGAGAAGGTCAAATAAGTCAATTATTCTAGAATCTCCTAGAAGAAGTGTACTAGTCAAATTGATGGTAACTAGGATTTAATCATGGTTATAGTTGTTTCATTAAGAAAATAATTAAAAATAAATTCGTTGCAACAAGAAGTTGTGAGTTTGGTAATTATGGTAAATTAGTTGTGATGAGAAGATTGAATAGTCAAAGTGGTTAACCAAGAAATAAATTAAATAATAAAGTGGTTGCAACAAGAAGTTAGTTAAGGGGAAATAAGTTATGAATTGACTAATTATAGAAAAGTTAGTTGCAACAAGAATTTGTGAGTAAAGAGAAATGATTTAAATAATAAAGTGATTGAAAATATAAGTGGAGAGATTACTATTTGTGGATAAAGTGGTTGTAAGTGGACAAGTGGTTAGAAGTAGGTTATCCCTAGAAGAAGGAAGTTGGGTAAATTTAGTTAGAAGGTAACCCATTGAGAAAGATACTTGAAGAGTATAAATAAGAGAGAAAGGAACTCCCATTATAACCTAACCCTACCTATTTAAATATCATTGAATATCTATTGTTTGAAAGGTCTATTGCAGGTACACGTTGATACATCAAGTTATGCAAGTTTGAGGTAGTAAGGAGGGTTGACGGTGAAAGTTTCAGAGTTGTAGAACTTAAAAAACCCAAGTTTCTAAGGCATATGAGGAATGAAACTAGAAGAGGTAGTGCACATATGTGGGATAACAGTAGAATAGGTAGCATATGTATGTGGGATGTACATGAAGAGGTAGCGTACATTTGAAAAACTCATGAAAAACGTGAGTGGATGTTAGTAACAGGCTCCTAAAGTCCGAAGAAAGTTCCCAGGTCATCATTCTACATGTTCTCATGAGTAAAGGTATGTCATTTATGTATTTGTTTGAGGATTGAATCTTGTATGGTATGGCACATGCTTAAGGTATGTCTTGGAGGCCATTGATGGTACATGGTTGAGGTAGGATTGTTACATACTCAAGACACATTCTTGGTACTTAGTATATGGTTGTTATGGTTCCTTTTTAGAGGTACATCTTTATGGCATTGGCATATAATTGAGGCTTTTCATATTTTGTTATGAGACTACATATTTGAGATATTGAGGAACATTCTTGAGGCAAATGACTAGAGGAATTTCATGGTATATGGTACATGTTGGGTGAGATACATTGTTGGTACATTGGTACAAGGTGTATGGTTGTTGTGTTAGTAGTCTACCATTGATATTGATAAATTATTGAGATATACACTTGGCATATGGTAGTACATGCATATGAGACATCTCTTAGTGGTGATGGTACTTGGTTGAGATACACTTTTGGTATTACTTGTTCAACATATCTTATGGTACATGGTATAGTACAACTTTGATGCTTGATATGATATATGAGATACATTTCATGGTTGGCACATGGTATGGTATAAGGTACATGTATTAATGTGTGTGGTTCATGTACATGGTTGAGGGTTTTTTATTATGATGTGTTGGTGAAGTTGTTGGTTAGTTTGAGGCTGCATATCAATGAGCGTTTGATGTCTAGTCCATATGGGGGTTTATTAAAAATGATTATTATTGTATGCACATATATGGAACATGACTAGATAGACATAGATGCACATGGTTTGCATGATATTCTTGTGATATTGAGTATGAGATCTATGTTATCAGATATGATTTATTGAGAGATATTCTTGGTACATGTTTAAAGGCACTTGTTATGATTGGTACATGATTGGTACATGTTTAGAGGAAATTTCTAGTAGTATTGTGGACACATGGTATATGGATGGTGTGGCATATATATCTTGATATATTAGTAAAAGAACATATTTCTCTTGCTGATGGTTACGAGGTATTGTGATGTGCATAGTTGATGCACTTGAAATGGTACAGGTTGTGTGAGTGATTTATGTACATGGTTGATAGTACAAGTTGATTAGTACAGGATGATTGGTATAGGTTGGGATAGGTTGCAGGTTGATATGATAGAGGCAACAAAGGGTCAAAGTTTAGAAAGGTGAAAAACCTAGTTGTTATAAGGTGCACACAGACTAAATTATAGAAAGGCCACATACATACGCAAGCTGCAATATACATAGGGCACGTGCATACGTGAGCTACAGTATAGACAGGTCACATACATGTTGGTTTATGTTGGTACAATAAGGTTATTGTTATAGAAATATTTTCCTCACCCCATGCAATTTGCATAGAAGGCCTTTTCCATTTCCATATGCATACATAAAGTCCCTTTTTTGCAATTCCCAGAGCTACAAAAACATATATTTCCACATATATGCTCCCTAACAGATATATAACATGCGTATATGTAGGTTGCACCATTAAATCCAATGTACATCGAGTTATGTGTCCAAAATTAAAAATGGTGTTGGGTTTCCATGTCACGTCACGAGATCCAAGATCCTTGACCCTCCATATACTAGAAATATTCTGACTCAGCCATTCAGTTCCATTTGAAGGCTATAAATGGGTCATATCCAAGTTGTGGAAGATAGAGAAGAAATCAACTTTGAGAGAAAAGTTACTCTGGATAAATTATTCACTTCATATTGAGTCTGCATCCCTTTCTCCTTTTAAGTCTGAACACATTGTTCATCCCCCAAGCTCTTCCCTCTTTGATGGAGAACCACATTGTCTCTCTTATATGAGCTTTCCTTTGGTGGAGGATTGAAATGGTGGATGCCTATATAGAAGGGACTTAGTTTCTCGGTTCTGAGACGTACCGACACAGAAGTTTGTCATTCATACACTTATGTTGATCATATTTTAATAGAAATACTCTTTTCTCATCCAATTAATGTCTTGCAAATATTTGAATTTTTATTCCATGGGAATATTTGTTATAAATATTGATGGATTATGCTATTATATGTGCTAACTGAATATATTATCACCATATTCTTTTGTATCTTGGTTGTTCAGGACAAGTTACAGGAGTATAGATTCGAGTCGAGTGCTCAATGGTGGTCTTCTTCAAACATTCAGACGAGGTAGGCTCTTTATCTTGTTTTGTTAGAATCTTTGTTTATATATAATACTTGAAAATATACTTGATTTCTACAGTCATTCTGTCTGTTGTGGTTTACCCCATGCCATAGAGTGATTTTCCTTGTAGCATAACTATCAACCATAATGGGGATAGAATATTATTTTCATGGTTTGGAGTGTTTTTCACCTTTGATGTCTCTCTATTAGCTTGAATTTCTTGTTGTATGATTGCTTGACAACTTATTTTCATTTTGAGTTTGAGTTT
Organism: Picea abies; assembly: GCA_900067695.1. Lineage (NCBI taxonomy): Eukaryota > Viridiplantae > Streptophyta > Pinopsida > Pinales > Pinaceae > Picea > Picea abies. The sequence continues at coordinate 13,603 of CBVK0101683773.1, read as the reverse complement.
CTTGGCCTTATCCTTAACCTGGAAGTGTTTCAATATATATATGTGGGTTTTCCCTTGACAAACACATACATACGCTAGTTGTCTTTCTGTAGGGAGAGTATATACACAGTTTTTTCCTGAACCGTCACATACATCATCGTGTTTTGCTTGATTTCTAATTTTGGTGTTTGCTGGGTAAGTTTTGATGGTTGCTAAGTCTTCTTGGATCTCTGTCATAACTATTAAGTGTCTGCAGATTGATAGGAAACTTTCCTTTTGTTGAATTTTCGATCATTTTTTCTTTTTCAACATCTTTTTCATTGGTTGTCCTTGCATATTGGTTTGGGTGTTTGTTCTTTATATGCTACTTGGTTTGTCTCTTTTTTTTACAATAGGGTTTATATATCAAATTGTTGTTCAGTCCTTGCATTTTCATTTCGTTTATATTGAAAATAAAAAAATAATACATTTTGCATTATGGAATTTGATCTTTTGGGTTCTTATCATCGATCTTGATACATGTATGGAAATATTGCATCTTATTTGAAATTGTAGAGTTGAAGTGAAAGTTTCATTTTTGAAAAGATTATCATTTATTGATAATTGAAGTTAGGACTTTGCAATATATTCATATTCATTTACTTTACTTGATGAGTTGTAACATCATCATTTTCATGACCACATATTTTGAGTAAACAAATCCACTAAAAGTAATGTTGATAAATTTAAAATTTATTAGAAACAATTTTATTTTTCAGGGTGCACTAACTAGCTTAAGATTTAGAGCCTTGGAATAGGATTTTGTGAGTAAACTTATCCAAGGCTATTAAAGTCAACATATGTGTCTGAATAAGGGAGTGGTGAAATCCATTGTATAACTAGTGATGTTAGGAGGCTTTGCTCACATTGAAGTTAGGAATGAAGTCACACAAAGTTGGTTGAGGAGATATCCCTCCAATTCCTTCTTAGTGTCAAATATATTTCTTGGGATCTATTCGTATATGGGGTTATCGCTAGTACATTTACCTATGTAAAAGGCGGTGATTTTGAGATTTCAAAATTTGTTACCCTTCACATACAGTGGACCTGAATTATGACTATTCTCCTATGGATTGGTTATATCGTGGTGGATTTAGTTTCTTGACATAGGTAGCCACATAGGTTACTTGCAGGGGTTATTCTGTGGGTACCCTGAGTCAGATAAGGGTCTGAAAACACATAGAGTTTATGGAGGATTACCTCTCCAAGAGAATCTGACCAACTGTGTTGTTAAGCCCATGAGGGCCCTTATAACTGATTCTGATACATCTAATTTTTTTAAGGGAGTCTCAGGCTCCTCTCGAGCAAGGCATACCTACTTTAGGGAGGGAGGCCCCTTTCAACCACTTTATCATGTTTGTGTGCATATTGGACTTTTTGTTTATTTTGGTGTGCTCTTTGATTGTTAGTTGACTTTAGCATTTGTTTTTATATATCAAGTCTTAACTCATCATGGATCTTGAGAAGCTTCCTCACAGGTCTCGTCATTTGTTGAAATTACCACCGCATATTGAATCTTTGCCTTCTAAAAGGCGTAAAGTTATCAAATGTGGTACACACACCTACACCTACCATACTTGTGGTCATACAAGTATGAGTACTAAGTTAAGCCAGAAATATACTGGGAGTCCTTCGACCCCCATACCTACCATAGTTAATGGAACTCCTTTTATGCCTTCAACCACTACGGTTGTAGTGTCGGAGGTTCCCATCATCACTCTTATCCAACATGTAGTTAATACTCATCCTATATTAATGAACCCTTTTGTGTCTCTCTTTAGTTCATTGGGATACAATACTTAGTCCATCCCTTCGGCCTCTATCCCTTTCTCTTATGGTATGTCGAAATTCACATTGCAATTTTCATCCTCCATTTCAACATCTAATCCAAATCCTAGTATTGTACTTGGGGGCATGGATCCTTCGGATATTACACTCTTGTTTGGCAGTGCTGATATTCCCCAAAGGACTCCTATGGTTATAATCCTTCCTCCCTTTCACCCTGGGTCTAATCCTAGTCTTAATTCTCCTGGATGGATTAATCAACCAGGCAAACAAGCCTTTGATTATGTTCTTTCCTTTACACCTACCTCCTCCACACTGATTCTGACCAACACATTTGGCATGACGAATACACCTCTATCCTCCATATTTCCACCTGGGGGAGGTCAATTTCATACTTTTGGCAACCCCCAACCTGGAGATACTCTAGCTGGGGGAAATATTTACAACCCTCATCATAACATTCCTACTAGAATGGTTCGCAAGCAACCCCTTATGAATCAGTTTGGAGGGGGGTTTTACAACCTCAGACAAGGCCATGGTGCATACCAGAACCCTGGATGGGTTGTGATTCTCTAACATCAATCTTTCCTAGGAGCTTGGGGCCAGATGTTGCAACCCTATCTCCCTTTTTTGGTCATGCTCAATTTGTCATACTTGTCAAGATTAATGAATGACCCAGTGTATCATGACCTAACATGGCCCACCATCCCCACCAAGCTTCCTTTGGATATTCTGAAATTCGATGGAAAGAATGGTGAGGATCCTGGTGATCATGACATTACTTTTCATCTTTTGTGCTCTTCCAATTCCCTTAACGAAGATTCTATTCATTTAAGATTGTTTCAACTCACCCTCATAGGGTTTGCAGTGAAATGGTATATAGAGCTACTAGGGGGAACGTACATGAATTGTAATCATATGGTTTTACTTTTTCTCAACCACTTCCAATTTTTGGTTTGTTACGATGCCGACATAGAACTTTTATCGACACTCCACCAGGACAAATCCATGCATATCTTGGATCACATCTAAGAGTGGCGCAGATGGAAGAGGTTGATCAAATCCTACATTCCTCCAAAGTTCCTATAGGAATGGTTTCTTAAGTCTTTACATCCTTGTATTTCGAAGGATATTTATACATCCAGGGTAACATCTGAAGAGGAAGCGATTTTTAAATCCTAGTAGTTATATCTCATATATTCTCAGTCTCGGATGTTATACGAGATTCTTCCTGACGCATCGAGTTCAAACTACGATCCTAGACAAAATCTCTGGCCTCATGCTGATGGCATTATAGGCTTCGCAAATGTTAAATATATAGACTTGATGACAAACCAGTTAAAGATTTGTTTTTAAGACAATATGTAGAAGGACAAGCTTCGTCTGTGTCCTCCACTCCCACTCATTCGACAGATGTTCATTTTGTGTAGTCGTTGACCAACCCGAATGGTAACCAACAACCAGGAGGGAATAAAAAGAAAGGACGTGGATTAAGGGTGGGAGGAATAATGATAATAAACCTAAGGAAAATGCTAACAATGATAGATTGAAGGTTAATGTTGGTGAGGGAAAGAAAGAGAGATAGAAGGTAAAATTCCCTTATAAGCTTTAAATTGATGATCACCTTACCCACTTCTACCCCAAACTCGAAGAAGTTGCAAGGCTTTTATCTCTACCACCCATTTTTCTAACTAATCCTTTTCCACACAATCAACATATGGCCTCAAGCTCCTCTAATGTTGAAAATGTGGTGAGTGGGAGTCAAAACACACCGGTGCATGATGGTGATTGTATATGCATAAATATGGTCAAGTCTCATATTAATGTAGCCACTCAGTCTCACGATTACAGTTATTCACAGGTTGTTCTAGGTCTAGAGTCCCCCCCTCCTCTAAATACACATTTATAGATCAAAAATTGAGATCCTCCACCTCGTATTCTGAAAGAAGTACTCAAATTCTCTACCCACAAACCTAATGCTAGGGATTCCTAGAACTACTCTATTGTTGAGGATGTGGGTCAAACCCCTTGCACGATGTCGGCTTTGGAGGTACTCCAGATGTGTCTTTCACAAAGGAATGTCTTTTTATCTGTGATAGGATCTCTAGACCTCTGTGGCTCTAATGTTATCAAGTTTGACATCAAGGATGTGAAGCCCCATTTGCCTTACCACGTGGCCTTTCAAATCCATGTGAATTACTCAAATTATACCATCAAACGTATTGTTATTGTTGAAGGCACTGAAATGTGCATGATGTCCCTAACTTGTTGGAAATTCATTGGCTCTCCAAACCTCTCGCAATATCTAAGTGTGTTGACCACATTTTATGGTCATTCTTTCCGTCCCCACGATATTCTTCCTACCTTTCTAGTCTAGTTAGGTGGGAAGACAGTGGAGGTGGATGTCGAGGTGGTTGATGCTCCAATTGACTATAACTTATTACTAGGGTGTAACTGGACTTATTCCATGACTACAGTTGTGTTGTCGCTTTTCTGTACTTTATGTTTTCCTCACGAGGGGAAAATCATGATGATCGATCAGTTATCCTTTGCGCATGCTAGTCCCAATGCATCAGTTGGACCTTTGATCATCGTGATTGACAATTATCATCCAACAAATGAGGATATTGGTGTCAGAATAGATTCCTCCCTTATTGGTACCTTTTATTTCGTGGCACCAATTCATCATATCTATGCCATGTCTAGTAGGTTTTCTTTGTCAATGAGTTATGTTCCTTTCCAGACTTAGTATTTTAACGATCCTTGGACCTTACCTTCCCCAACCTTGTATTATGAAGTTTAGTTGCATATTGGAATGGAAATTCCACTGTCGGCGATAGAGATAGCGTATCAGGATGTTCTTGAATCTACTGTCGACCCAAATCTTGTCCCCTCACAGACGAACAAGTAGGATCCTATTCTTCGGCCCATATGGGCCACCTCATTGTCTTTCTCACATGATTTCCTTGATGATAATTTACCTTCTGATGAAGAAATCCTAGAGGCCATGAATGGTTCATATAGGCCATGGGATGATATGCATCATCGCTCTTAGTTCCTCCCAGAGTTTGTTAGAATCGACCAAGATGATTTTAGATCTACCTTGAGTGAGATAGTCGGTCATGCCATAGTTCGACTAGATACACATGGAATTTATGCTGAAGGAAACATGGTGAGTATTTCTCCCACCATCATGATAGAATCTCTCGTATTCCTAGTAAATTTGAAAATGTATATATCGACGCGGATTTTTCGCCTGAAGAAATTCATATCTACACCGAGCTCTTCAAATAATTCCATGATGTATTTTCTTGGTCATATGAAGAGATTCCAAGAATCGACCCTTGAATTGTCGAACATGAGATTAAAACCTACCAGATGCTAAACCTGTTCGACAACGAATTAGAGTTGTTAATCCTAGGAAGGCCCCTATTATTAAGGCAGAGGTGGAGAAACTACTTAATGCAGGTTTTATCTACCCAGTTCCCTTGATTGAATGGGTATCCAATCTCGTTGCTACAAATAAGAAGAAAGGAACCATCCATGTCTGTATGAATTTTCAAGACCTGAATAAGTCTTTTCCTAAAGAAAAATTCCCGACACCTTTCATTGACCATATCCTTAATGAGTGTGCAAGAAGTGAGGTTGTTTCTTTTATGGATGGATTTTCAGGCTACAACCAAATTCATATTAAACCTAAGGATCAACATACCGAGAAATGCCTTTCAGACTTAAAAACGTTGAAGAAAGCTTCCAATGATCCATGACCTTCACTTTTCACAATCTCAAGCATATAGTTGAATCCTACCTCGATGAACTCTCTGTTCAGTATACCCACTTTTGGCTAGTTTTCAAGAGATGTCGGTATTATCGCATCAATTTAAACCCTCATAAGTGCATATTTTGCATTAGTTCATGTCATATTTTAGGATTCTTAGTATTTGATACTGAGATCATGGTGGATCCTTTAAAGTTTGAGGCAATACTTCGATTTTCTCCCTCATGCAATATTCATTAGCTTCAAGGTCTATAGGGGAAAGCTAACTTCTTACGTCGATTTATAGTAAACTATGCCAATATTACTAAGGGTTTCATGCATCTCTTGAAGAAGGGCACTCTATTTATATGGGATGAGAAATCCCAAGAATCCTTTGGCACTCTTAAGAAATACTTGGTATTGATGCCTCTCTTGAAGCCTATAGACTATAGTAGAGATTACTTACTTTAGATCGTCATGTCCGAAGGGACAGTTGGTATGGTTTTAGTTCATGAGGATGATGAGCTCCATGAGCACATCATTTACTATCTTAGTCACATCTTAGTCATTCCTAAACTCGAGTACACTCATGTTGAGAAGCTAGCTTTGGCTTCTTTACACACAGTTCAAACATTATGGCACTATATATTGCTTTGAAAAAATATTGTAGTTGTTGATGTCAACCCATTTCAGTATGTCCTTACTAGGCATATCATAGGGGGGAAATATAATAGATGGATTTTCATCTTGCAAGAGTTTGATCTCGATTTTGCTTCAGTGAAATCCAAGAAATCACTAGTTTTTTTCTAGTTAATATCATACTTCCCTCGGTTAGATGAGGATGTTATTCATGTTGATTCATTTGTGGATGAACACATTTTCCTTGTCTCATCTTTGTACCCCTGGTATGGATACATTTTGATCTATCATCAAACCTTGAAGTTCTCTCATCACCTTTTGAGAGACAATCGACATTGTATACGATATCAAGATAAGAAATACCTTATCGGCGATGAAACTTTGTATCACCGAGGCATAGATAATATCTTGTTTCATTTCTTGAGTCATGAGGAGGCTCAGTTAGTCCTTAATGACTATCACAATAGGGCTTATGGTGGTCATCTATTCGGGCTTGCAACAACCCAGAAGATATTTTGATCTGGTTATTTTTGGCCATCTATTTTTAAATATTGCATCAAAGTGGTCAAGAAGTGACCCCCTTTCTAGGTGTTCACTTGGAATATGTGCTCGCATCCAACCCCCCTTCACCCAGTCATCACCATTCTTTAGATTTAAATTTATGAGAAAGGACATTCTTTGGATTTAAGTTGTAATTGCATCTCATTCCCTTGCTTGCAATATTGAGCCTATTAATGGTTCTCGCTTTCACATTATAATCCTATTATCTCAGCAGTTTGCATCATCAACCAAGTAGAGCCTTGTTTATATCTACGAGGAAACATTCCCTCGAGTGTCCATATCTTGCATGCACCCCCTTGCATTGAGTGTAGGTATGTTCCATTGCTAGAACAAATTGCTTACTCATGACACTCGTTTCCTCCTATGTATCATAGCATTCATTTGTCTATGAAAAAAAAAATACGGGTAGGAAAGGAATATTATCTCATCTTGGCAGAAGTCGTGTCTCCTTTGAACAGAGTGCTAAATTTTGAGTCCACTTGTCATCCAAATTTTGGGTTTAGCATGACCTTAGCAACATTATCTCATTACTTAGATTTTACTCCTCCTAATGGTTACTCTTCCAATCCCTATGGAGAGTTTGATTGGTGCCTCCTACATCACAAAGTTTCATCATTGAGTCTATGTTGCCGGAGTCATCTGGATGTCTCATGCTCTTGTTCAAAGGATGTATATAAGCATGTGTCAAACATTTCTCATAACTCTTGACTTTTCTTGTTGGTCATACCCTTAGTACGTCTCAGAGTTACATGAATTTTTATTCCTACCATCCACCTTGGTCCTACTTTCAATATGGGTAGGTAACCTTGAACCCAACAATTGAAATCTCCTCATTGGTCGTTGACTAGGGGGTTTCCCTTGTGTTTGACAGCAAGAAATCTATTCACACATTTGGATTCGAGTGGTGTCTTGGATTTCATTAGCCTTATTGGTGGTTTCCTCACCTTTGTTAGCAATTTTCATTATTGGTTTCTATTTAGAGGGTATTTTTGGTGCACTGCTCTCATATGGTGCATGTGAAAGACGCATAGGGTTGTTGGTTTGTGAACATGTTCTTCGTCCGAGTTCCTCCAAATCAGAAAGCTACTACTTTTTACCTCATTATTACTGATGAGAGATTCCTTAATGCTCTCCTTTTAGCGGGTCTCCTTCCATCGACTTCAACTCATCTATTTTGGAAACGAAGCCTAGAGTCCTATGAGTACCTAGAGGCTTGCAGTCATTAGTGGCAGGTTCTCTTGCCATTGACAATTGGGAATACATCAATGTACCATGATTGATGTATTCTTAAAGTGTTATACCTTAAAAACTTTTTTCACACTTGTAATAATGTACTCAGTGCCTTGATACCTATTGTCATTATCGGTAGGTTTTCTCATGTTTGTTAACAATATACCTTAATGACCAGTAATCAAATGAAGTCTCATTGTGTTCGACATCAACTCCTTTATTCACATGATGTAGACTTTCACCTTTGAAGGATCGTGTAGAAGACTTGAAGAAATCAGTTCATAGTTGCAGCTTTCCTAAGATGTTTTTATCATTCATTGGACAAGTACTTATATGAATTTAGTGATCGTCGAAGATCAGATTGTACTCCATTATATACAGATATCTTCAGATTGATTTTCAGATTGGTTTTCATTGGGCCTTGTTCGTGACTATCACAACCTTTGGAATGTATCTACTTTTTTATTGCCTATTCATGGCCATGAATAGTTGTTTGGTATATTTCCACATGGATTTGCAATATGATTCAAATTGGAAGCCACACCTACCAAGTCATTATGGATTGTAATATTCTTATGAGAAACTAGTTCATCGATCTAGGTCTCCATTACTCCACTTCTGGGAATTATAATCTATTCGACCATCGTAAATACTCCTCTTACCTCACACATTAGGGGGCATCTATTATAGAAATATTTTTCTCACCCCATGCAACTTTCTCATAAGGAATTTTCCATTTCCCTATGCAGAATTAAAGTCCTTTTTTTTCAATTCACAGAGCTACAAAAATATATGTTTCCACATATATGCACCCTAACAACTATACAATATGTGTATATTAATGTTGCACCATTATAGCCTGTGTACGTCAGGTTTTGTGTCCAAAATTAAAAATGGTGTCGGGTTTCCATGTCACCTCGTGAGATCCATGATCCTTGATCTTTCATATACTGGAAACATTCTGACTCAGCCCTTCAGTTCCATTTGAAGGATATAAATGGGCCATATCCAAGCTATGGAAGAGAAAGAATAATTCAATTTTGAGAGAAACGTTACTCTGGAGAAATTATTCACTTCATATTGAGTGTGCATCCCTTTGTCCTTTTAAGTATGAACACATTTTTCATCCCCCAAGCTCTTCCCTCTTTGATGGAGAACCTCATTGTCTCTCTTATATGAGCTTTCCTTTGGTAGAGGATTGAAGTGGTGGAGGCCCAGTTGGAAGGGAAGTGTTTTCTCGGTACCGAGACATGCCAACACAAAATTTTGTCATTCATACACTTATGTTGATCATATTTTAATAGAAATATTATTTTCTCATCCAATTAATGTCTTGTAAATATTTGAATTGTTATTCCATGGGCATATTTGTTATGAATATCGATGCATTATGCTATTATATGTGATAAATAAATGTATTATCACCATATGCTTGTGTATCTTGGTTTTTGAGGACAATTTGCAGGTGTATGGATTTGAGTCGAGTACTCAATGATGGTCTTCTTTGAACATCTAGATGAGGTAGGCTCTTTATCTTGTCTTGTTATCATATTTTTTTATATAGCATACTTGATACTAGAGTTGATTTCTGCAGTCATTCTGTCTGTTGTGCTTTACCCCGTGCCATAGAGTGATTTTCCTCGTAATAGTTACAAGTGCAGGTTGATCTCAAGATATTGGTATAGGTTGGTTATAGGTTGTTGACATAGATTGGTATAGATTTACAGTGGTGCATCTCACAGTGACAGTGTGGTAGTGGTTTCAGCATCTATTTGGATTTTAACATCAGGGAAATAGGATGGGGCAAGGACAATATGTTGTATCGACCTTCCGGTTGTAGCCAGAGAATCTAGGGGGTTGTAGCCTCCTTCTAGTTGTAGCCAAATAATTGGGGAGTTGGATCTTCCCTTAGATTGTAGCCTAAAAAACTAGGGGGTTAGAGCTGGAGAATTCAAAATTGGTGCTTCCTTGAATGTAATTCTTAAAGACATATAAGAAAATAATTATTTGGTTTTCTCCTGCATTGGATTTCCACGTAAAATATCGGTGTATTTTTCATTGTGTCGATTTGTCTATTATTGTTTATTATGCATTGATGGATGTTAATGTAATATGATGCAATAACATACTAGTTATGAACTGATGAACATTGTTGAATACGTTAAAGGAATATACATTGTGGTTAAAAGGATTAATAAGTGGTATAAATTTCTCATTACTAATTCCCCCCCCTCTCAAGAATCCAACAATTGGTATCACAGAAGGTTCCTTCAAGAGACAGTTTAACCACTAGAAGGAGATCGTGGAATATACTGAGAATGGGGTACCACTATTTAATGGTCAGAATCGTATAAAGTATGAGATGTGGAGCATAAGGATGATAACCTTTTTATAGGAACATGGATATGATATTTGGTATTCATTTGTGATAGGATACAATGCTACAAAGAAAGCAAAGACTGCATCCAAGAAGGAATTGAAGGAGAATAACAAAATAGAAATGGATTTCATCTCGGAAGGATTACCTGATCCATAAAGAGAAAAGGTTGGTAAATTTTCATCAACTAAAGAACTTTGGGATATGTTACATAATATGTATTCTTCACCCATCACAGAGTTAGATAATTTCAAATAAGATGCGGGCACATATCAAGAGGAAATATGATCATCATATTAGATAGATTCCAAAGAAGAAGAGTATGAAATCAACAGAAGTATGTTTTTCTATTTTAATTGTGAAAAAAAGAGGAAATCTTGAATTGAATGTCTGAATTTAAAAATTGAAAGTGATGAGATAGAAAATCACATTGAAATAGAAGAGTGAGATCGGAAGAGTAAATTTATTTTATGTTCATTGTTTTTATTGTACTAACTTTGGACATAAGATTGCAAATTGCAGGGCTTATGAAAGAAATGTTCAAGCAAGAAATGATTATATGGTCCCACAGAATATTGAATGCTACAAATTCCACAACTATGGTCATATAGTCCAGAACTGTAGAAGCATAACAGTGCCATCCATGAAGAAAGAAGAAGATATTAGATACACCAAGATTTGGAAAAGAAAAAAACAAGAAGAAAATCAAGTGAATAGAGAATAGGTCCTAGAAATCAAAAGAAATACAATTGTTCGATTAAAGCAAGTGAAAGGAGAACAAACTCTAGAAATTAGAAGACTTTTCATAGTTTGAGAAAGACAAGGAAAGAAAGAAAAATAAGAACAGGTTTAAGGAATCATGTTTTCATAATCTGCAACAGAGAAAGATCATAATAAAGAGAAGGTACCAGAGATCACATGATGTGCAGTAGTACAAGAAAGAAAAGAAGATCAGATGAATAAAGAATGGGTTCGAGAAATTGTACTTTCAGGGATTGTAGTTCAAGATGAATCCACATATAGAAATAAATAAGTCATAGTTCAGATAGATGTTGAGTCTACCAATGAGGATGATGACTACATCGGAAAGGTATTTTTTTGAGCCATTTAGCTTGGAGACTCCCAGGTAATATGAATATTAGACAGGGGGAGTCTATGCAGTAGTTGAGATAGTTTAGAGAACCATCCTTCAAGCATATTGCAGAGTTCGAGTAGATAGATTCAAAAATCATTTAGAAGAAGTACAATATGACAGATTGATCAGTTGCAGTAATGAAGACTTTATGATAGTACAATGATAGATGGGTCATCATTATGGACAATTGTTTAGCAGAGTCTTGGACACTATGGATAGAAATGGATTCGTAAGAACACTTAGCAGGTTTGGATGGATATATTGTAGATTTTAACCTTGTACAATATTTACTGCAAACATATTTTCAGTAAAATAACAAAAAAGATACAATGGAAAATACAAACATTACACAGACATTTTTCCCAAAAGATACAATGGAAAATACAAACATTACACAGACATTTTTCCCCTAGAAACCCAAATCGAGAAAACCAACATATTTTATATTTATTCATGGTGATACATTGTTTACAATACAATATACATATAGGAGACAGTGGCATCCAAAACCCTAACCTAATGACCTATATTAGTTAACAACCCTAATTCTTTAACCGGAAATAGAAAACCATCGGAAAAAAATAATGCGCCCAAAAATACCCCAACAATAGACACAAAAATCGAGGCAACATGAAAAACAAGGCCAAAATGTGACACGTTTCTAGAGGCAAAATAAAATTCTCATGGGTGTTAGACCCCCCAAGGGTGGGCCTAATGCCCCCTCCCTCAAACCCCCTGCACTCCCAGCACAACACAGACACTAATATGCGTGCAAAGAATATAACACATACCCAACATTCTCCCACTTGTTGTTTTCTTTGCATACAGAGGGTTACAGGGTTACATGGTCAACAATCTAAGGCAACAGTGCCCATGGATCCTTTACACCAAGAGAACTTCTCAGTGCTCATAGATTTTGTTAATGAGTCTGCAACATTCTTCATAGTGTCCACCTTCATCAACAACACTTTATTTTCTTCAACCATGTCTCTCACAAAGTGATATTGAGTATCAATATGCTTTGTCTTTGAATGATAAGTTGGGTTCTTCACCAGAAAAATAGCACTTTGATTGTCACAATCTATCCTTATAGCTTGTTGTACCAACCCAATACCTGAACACAATCTTTGTAACCATATTGCTTCCTTACTTGCATGAGTGGCTACCATGTATTCAACTTCTATAGTTGAAAGTGCCACTACAACCTGCCTTTTTCTCATCCAACTTATTGTTCCTCCAAACAGGTTAAACACATACCCACTTGTAGATCTCCTACGATCCATATCTCTAACCCAGTATCCATCCACAAATCCATGCATATCCACCACTCTATCCAAGCTTGGTCTTCCTTGGTAGCACAATCCATAGCTAGTAGTTCCATGCAAATACTTGAAAACCCTGTTTACTGATGTCCAATGCTCCTTCCCTGGTTTTGACATATACCTTCTCAAAAATCCCACTTCATGTGCAATGTCCAGTCTAGTACAGACCATTTCATGCATCAAATTTCCAACTACACTCGTATATGGAACATGAGACATGTCCTCCTCCTCTTCCTGTGTCTTGGGACACTGATCCACATATAACTTTACACCAACAAGAATAGGAACCTTGAATGATTTACATTCCTGCATATTAAACCTCTGCAATATTGTCTCGACATATTTTCTTTGATTTAACCAGATTTTCCTCTTTTTCCGATCTCTTTTAATTTCCATGCCCAAAATGAAATAGAGGACAACTGAGTTTTCACATCCTGGATAATATCCTTGTTGTTTCCTTTCAACAACATGTCATCCACATACAAGACCAAATAAATCAAATGAGCATCAATTAATTTAAAATACACAGAGTGATCCTCTTTGGTTCTTGTGAAGCTAAGTCCCATCATATAAGTATCAAATTTTTGATACCACATCCTTGGTGATTGTTTTAAACCATACATGGACTTTTTCATCTTGCATACCAGCTACTTATTTCCCTTCATAGCATAACCTTCTGGTTTCTTCAAATAGATTTTTTCTTCCATATCCCCATGTAGGAATGTTATATTCACATCCATATGTTCTACTTCAAAATCAAATGCAACAACAACAAATAA
>CBVK0101683644.1:0-12752 GCA_900067695.1 Picea abies | reverse complement strand
GAGGAGGAGACAAAGAAAATGGACAAGGAGGAGGGGATGAAGGAGAAAATCAAGGAGAAGGCGAATCTACACTACCGAAAGATCCCCCTACTGAAATAGTAACACCGCAAAAGAGGAAGGTTTCTCCACAGAAACCTTCAGCAATAAAGAAGACACATGCTAGCAAGGCCCAGCTAGAGGCCACACTCATGGAGGACGACATCATCTTGGTCCGCAGAGCCATGGAGGATGCTTCCGAGGACATCTTGCAAAGATATGGAGCGAAGCAGGGGGAGTTGTATGAAAGGGTCAAGAAGGAACTGAATTGGGGGATGGACCCACCCAATTAAGAATAATTGCATATGCGATTGAGGCTCGAATTCATAAATTCCAAGCAGAAAAGGAGAAGGCTACAAAAGCCTTGAAACAAGAGAAAGAGGAAGTTGTAGAGAAATTACGCGTAGCGTGGTACTGTGTAACTGCTATGAAAATGAGAAGGAAGAGTTTCAGGCAATGGTCCAGGAGGAAAAAGTCCAGCTACAGAGAGAAAAGGAGTAGTTGCTTGCAAAACGGGTCACAATTAAGGAATTTGTCAGTAAATCACTTCACTCTGTTCCAGGCTTGGCATAGGAGGAACAAGAGTCAGTCGAGGTTCAAGTGGTGAAGCTCATTGAGGCCATCCAACAGCTTCAAGCAAGGATAACAGAGTTGAAGGTCCAAGAAGTACAGAGCACTCCGCAAAAGGTGCATGACCAGAGGGAGGAATCCGCTAAGAACTTAGTTGCAATAATCAGAGCCCTCGCATCAGAATGAAAACAGTTGAGTGACAGAAGCGCGTAGATTTATGGACGCCTCGCAGAAGATCCAGAGCTAAGAAAATTGGAAGCACAGTTACAAGAGGCGCAGCAGCAATCCTTCTTTGTGCAAGCACAGATGAAGCTGCTCACTGCAATTGAAAGAATGAAGAGATCTCGGGAATAGCACACGGTACAGCAACAGATCACTGCCATCCAGGGCAGAGTAATGGAAGTTGCGCAAAAACTACAACCTGTGCAGGATGAATCCTGCAAGGTGTTTGAAGAAATTGAAGGACAAGGCTCACAATTGGACCAAGTGGTTGCCACAGCAGAACAATGCCTAGAAGGGCATGTTACAGAGAAAATTATCCAAGAGCTCTTTGAGAAGGAGGCTCAGGCGAATCAGCAAGTCGAGGCAGCTCGAATGAAGCTCGAGGCCTTCGAAGCAACATTGACCAGACCTGAGTGACTTGAGACGAGTCATGGGTGAGTGTTGGGGGCCTATTTGGCCTCGACCAAGTTTTAAGGAAACCTTGGTCAAGTTTGGACCACTTTTGGTCTTTGACAGGCTGGTCGAAGATGGAGCACCCAAGCGGAGCTGAGATTGCGGATCTCAATTATTTTGCGGGCTATGTGGACCCAACAAGGGGTTCCTTAGGTTTTTTGTAATGGGTTATGGGATGTCATCCCATGGATTTACCCATGATTAGGCCTTATTGTAAAAGAATAAATAAGTAAGAATGTAATGTAGAAAATAGAGAAGAGAATAGTGATTCAATGGATTGGAAGGCTAAGTGCAAGTAGTTCTGAGTTGCTTTGTGCAACAAAATGTGTATGTAAGGCTTTGTGCTCAGTAGAGGAGTTGGCTTTGTGCCTTGACCTGGTTTTGAGAAGGAGGATCTGGTGCGCAGTGCACATATCTCTAGTCTGGTGCGAAGCTTGGCTTTGTGGCTTAGTGCACAGGAGCAGATGAATGTAAGAGATTGAAGAATAATAAAGAAGAAAAAGCAGTTGGTGAACATATCCCCACACTAGGTTGAACCACGTATATCTTGTGTCTTTGGTGTTCTTTGTGTTGTGTTGCTTATGTTATGAATCTACTCAGTGCTTTTCTTATTATGTATGTTAGATAGATCTGTTGATGTTTAGTGCTTAGTTGTGTTAAGAATGAAGGAATGTTAGATCTAACTCAGTTCTATGTGCTAAATGATTGAAGTGGTTAATCTTTATTGTTACTGCGCCGATCTATCTTAGGGTCTATTTTGTGATGTTAATAAAGCTAATGAATTAATGCACACCGCCCTCTAAGTGTTACTAGAATACTCTGCGAAGTGTTATTATCACAGATCTGTGTCCCAGCTTGGTTACAGACACCAGAGTCCTGTAACCCCCCCTGCTTCTACCTCGGGTAAGACTTCGCCTTCTTCGCGGGTGTTTCTGAAAGGACTGGTAGTTAGGGTTTTTTTGGTGCGTTGTTGAAGCGTTGAACCCTGGTTCTACCCCTGTGCCAACAACCCATACAACTTTGTTGATTTGTGGGAAGCATTTATATTTCCTTAGAGGCTATGATTTTGATGGACTCTATATTTCTTTGAGTTTGTTTTTCACCTTACAATGATCAAAATGATCTCAAAAGTAATCATTTGTATTTGCTTTCCAATTTTCAAAAGGGATTTTTTTTTTTGTAATATTTGACCTATTTGTTGGCACCACATCTTTCCCAAGTACATTTTAAAGTGCCACTTTGGGGTAATATTTGCTCGGTCAAATATGTGTTTACATTTTTTTTTCTATCCCTGCTTTTTTTTGTCTCTTAAGTCAAGCTTTAAGGGAAGATGTTGGTGCGAATAGTCCACTTTGTCAATTAATCTCAACTTATTGGACGTTAATGTCAAAATTTGTGGCATTGTACATGGCCTAAATCGTCCTCATTAATTATGTTTTTCTCAACCAAAAAAATGTATGGTTAAATATGAGTGAAGAACAATAAACTTCCAACTAACTACATGTACAAAGTAGGGTCTTCCTTGGTTGCGAAACATATGGTAGACAAATTAAGTCTAAAGTGAAAAAGAGTTTGAGGCTAGAATAAAGTGGTTGAAGAACTTATGTTTCCCATTTATTGTGTCTTCATAAGACCCTCTTCAATGTTAGTGCATTTAACAATGTTAGAATCATAGGTTTGAATAAAACACTTTACTCTTTCAAATTGAAGACCACCTAATCATTGATTTCAGCTAAAGGCAAGGAAACTTGTTGTACATATCCATGAAGATGTAACTAAGTGGTCGTTCTTTAGGTTCCTACCTAGGTGACTCTTAGAGGTGGGAGGGAACTTGAGGCAAATATTAGTTGTTGTTCATTTGGAGCTAAACCTAGTGCCCTTCACTATAAGTTACATTTCACACCTTCACTAACTCTTTCGATGGACTTCATCTTTCTCTGATTGAGTATTTGGAATGCTCTTGTTCGAATCTTCACTCACTTTCACATGTGGAGATCACTACCATTTGTTGAGAAGTGTTTGGATGAGTTATTTTATTAATACATGGTTTGAGTGGTAGCACCTTATAGAGTCGTGAGCCATTTGATTTTTTTAAGATGAATATAATTATTTTAAGAACTTACCTTATAGGTACTTTATTTAAACATGTTAAAACTAGATGTTGCGTGACCTCTAGACATAGTTCCACTTTAGTCACTATTTGCTTCAAAGTAATTAATTTTTGTTTTTCATTATTCTTTAGAAGTTATCATTTCTTATTATTCAAAGTAATTACACCTACCGAGATTGTGTCCTGAATTTCCATTAGGCATTCTGACGGGATTCAAGGAGTTCATCCATTACTAAGTATTCATGGTCGTATTTGTTTCTCTGACTCATCGTGTTAGGATCGAACACAATCAGCCTCCAACCCCTCCTAGTTCACCATCGAGTTTGTCCTCTTCGAGCTCTTCAGAGTCAGACTTGCCCACATCTTGTTATATAATTATTTTAGGCATTTACCTTATTGGTACTTTATTAAAACATGTTAAAACCGCTTGTTACACCACCTCTGCACATAGTTCCAATTTAGCCACTATTTTCTTCAAAATAATTATTTTTTGTTCTTCATTATTCTTTATAAGTTATCATTTATTATCATTCAAAGTAATTACACCTAGAAAGATTGTGTCCCCAATTTCCATTAGGTGTTCTCACAGGATTCAAGGAATTCCTCCATTACTAAGTATTCATGCTCATATTTATGTCTCCTACTCGTTGTGTGAGGATCGAACATAATCACCCTCCAACCCCTCCTAATTCACCTTCAAGTTCTCTTCGAGCTCTTCAAAGTCGGATTCACCCACATCTAGTTTGTCCTCATTAAGTGTAGGTTCACTCACCCCATCGATTAATCCAGCCTCCAATATGGATATCAATAATGCGAACACCACTCTCAATTTCACATCAAATCTCCCATACATGGTTGAATCTCCCAAATTTGACTAAGCTTCCCACTTGGCCTCACATGATTACTAAACTTATTTTCAATATCTGAAAATTTGAAGAGCATGATGGAGAATATCCTTGCAACCATATTATGTCCTTTCATTTATGGATTTCCTCGAATAAAATTGTTTATTATTCAATTAGGTTACACTTGTTTCAACACACACTCATAGGAGTAGTCGTGAAATGGTATTTTTGATGGAGAGGAAATTACATGCAACAGTAAGGGGTACTCCCCGATATAGAATCCCAATTAGAACAACATTGTTTGGTTTGGCAGACCCATCTGGTACCTCTCGTTTAGGATACTGTTGGTACCTCCCGTTAATATCTATGGAACATCAGTGTCCATCGGTAACACATCGTCGTTCCACACTTCTTTATCCTTCTTGCATTGTTCCTCCTCAACTACCTTGTCAGCCATCATTTGTTTCTTTTTGTGCCACCTCTATCGTTGCTACTGCATATGTTGTAGCTTTTTCAGCTACTGCATTTTGTTCAACTTATTTTTCGGCAGTTGCCTTTACCTCTACTTATGCTTTAGTTGTTTTCATTCTTGTTGTTTTTGTTGCTACTGGTGCATCAGCTTTAGCTTTAGCTTTGGTTTCATCGTTTTTCATTTTATTTTCTGCAACATCCTCTTTCTTCTTGTGACTCTTTTCTTTCTTCCTACTCTTATTTTTCGGCGTTGGTGCTTCTTCTTCCGTTGATCCAAATTGATGTGATGTAGTTGCAGTAGATGTTTTTATTGTTGCCTCTTCTTCTAATTTCTTCCTGGCTTCCTCGCGGGCTCTTTCTTCATCTACAATTCTTCCTAGGGGATTTCCTTTTCTTTTGGCAATGACCTCATCATATGTCCTGACACCACAATGGAATTCCTCTTCCTCCCATGTGGCCGAAGTGTATTCCCACGGGATTCCAAGCTTATTAAGGTGTTCTTTGACATCTTTCTTTGACGGGATTCCAAGCTTATTAAGGTGTTCTTTGACATCTTTCTTTGAGTCATGCCTTATGAATCTCTCTTCTCTGAAGTGATACAAAAGTAACACATCAACTTCATTTTGAGCATACTTGGTGTTTGTGAATGAGTACGAGCTGATCCATAATGGGATTGGGGGCCATATTTCTTTCTTATATAGGTAGAGCATTACCCTGACTCCATTGATCATTGTTTAATAAACCACTTCTTGGAGCACCAACTTGTCTAGGGAAAATTGGGGAAGCAAATGTGGGACTTTGGTGGCTCTGTGTATTCTTATGTACATGACATGCTCCATCAAGTACCAGTCCCTTATCCTTTTGACCATTGCAAGCACCTTTTCGATCATACATGGGGTTGGTGCACAAAAGATGAATTTGATAATAGTGCGAAGAAGTGTTCTCATATTTTGTGGTACTTTGTCCTATAATTGTGCTCCCGGCGAACCTTGTAATAAATATGGATTGACGGGTCTATCGGCTACCATACCTAACCCATCTTCGAGTACTGATGTGCCATACACATGATGTCCAATATGTTCTCATATTTTGTGGTACTTTGTCCTATAATTGTGCTCCCGGCGAACCTTGTAATAAATATGGATTGACGGGTCTATCGGCTACCATACCTAACCCATCTTCGAGTACTGATGTGCCATACACATGATGTCCAATAGGAATTATTCCATATGAAAATCTAAAAATGTTTCGGGCCTGGCTTCCTTCACTACAGTGATAGACTGTGTTAGAGTAGTTTATAGGAGATCAATCTAGTTGAATGTAGACTTTTCATCTACACAATAATAAATCAATGGAATTAAGGATAGCGTAAAAGTAGAGGCATCTAGTTCTTTGTACAGTTTGAAAATCATAGTCACTAGGTATTGATATGGTGACCTCAATGTTGTGGTGGGATCCTTGCCACAATGCATATGCTTAAAATATTTTTCTATCTTGTACCAAACCTTAAACAAGTCTTTTTCCTTGAGCTTGAAATCATTGATAAGTTCTTCATCCAACCTCCTGGTCCCTTTCTCCAAGTGGTATCATTTTGCTAGGTCATCTAGAAGAAAATATTTTATGGGCTCTCCCATGGTGTTGAGGATGTATCTATTTCCCAAATCCACATGCTTGATAATCCAAGCAATTGTGTCCACGCAAGAGAGTGTTGTGGCACGAGATGCCACCCTGTGTATTCTTGATTTCTGAATATGCTTGAAGATCTTTAATTCGTCATGATCACTAGATTCAACCAGGAAAGTTTGTATTTTGAACATTTGATAGACTTTTCCTCAGTTGAGTGACTCTCCTCCCTTTTGTCGGAGTCTTGTTGTGTCATCAGTTTGTCATGATCATCATATTCAACTAGGAAAAAAAAAATTCTAAACATTTGATATACTTTACCTCACTTGAGCGACTCTCCTCCCTTTTCTAGGACTCATGTTGTGTCATCATAAACTGCTCATGCGATGTCAGCTTCGTCTTCATGTTAGCTACCACTCTTGAAAGCCACTATAGCACATGCTTTGCTTATCACCTTTTTCCATGGAGACATTTCTTAATATGCAATGCATAAATGAAATCAATCTAAAAATAAAACCGGGTAATAAAATAATAAGCATGATCATATCAGGAATTGTAAACATAGGCATGAAAAATAAATCTGCTTAAGTAACACATGTCTTAAGTACTCGAAGAGTCACTTGTATTGATGTTAGGTGGGATATCATCATCTGAGGATGGCATGATGATTATAGGCATTATGAGAATCTAATTTTTGGAGGAGATTAGCTTAGCTTGGGGGGAAATCCTGGAAAGTTGGTGAAGCAACAACTATCCTAGTCACTAGGGAGAATTGTGAAATCATAGCAATTTGTGGAGACTTCTCTGGTACACATTGGAGTGATTTGTGTAAACTTCTTCGGTGGTATGAATACATTTCAAAGAAGTTTGTGATAATATCTTTGAAGAGTCGGAGGAATTGGTGTTAACTTCTACAAAATCATGAGGTTAGTACCAGAGGTGATGGCATAAAGTGCTCCAGTGACACTGTTGCAGTTGTTATAAAGGCCTCCAGTGAAACTGGAGGAAATTTCATTAAGTGCTCCTGTAAATACTAGAATTTATTGTGCTAAGTGTTACAGTGGAAACCAGAGAGGTTCTGGTTAAGTCCTCTGGTGAGATCGGAGGGGATCGCGTGAAGTTATTCGAAAGGACCGAAGATAATCATGCCAAGTGCTCTGAAGAAAGACTAGGGGTGATATTGAAAATATTTCTAGTGAAACCACAGTCAATATTGTTAACTCCTTCGATGAAGACTGGAGGACATCTTCCCAAGTCCTTTGGTGAGACTGGAGGGGATTGTGGAAATTTCTTCGGAGAACACCAAAAGTGAATGTATGAATTTCTCCAGTAAACATCGACATCAACCCCATTAAGTTCTCTGAGACGAATGAATCCATAATTTAACTAAGTGTCGTTATGAGTTCTCTGTCAATTTTAGGAATTTAGGCACCAAAAGGTGGATTAGGTTTTGCACTTTTGGGAACTGGTTAAGTCTAGAGAGACAAGTCTTGAATCAATTATAAGTTCAAGAGTAATTCTTTAAGGCTTAGAGTCGAAATCCCATTCTTGGTTTCAACACAAGATTAGGGATTCTCATGCAGCTAGGGGAAAGACTAGGGTACATAAATATTGTCTCTCTATGGTCTTGGGTAACTCCGTCGAAAGGAAGGTTGGATTATTAAGTGGAGAGTTGGTTTAATCTTCATTATTGATGTGGTCAAGATAAGCAGAGGAACTTACAAAGGACTGGTTACGGCGCACTTAGGTTTTCTCATAGGGTTGAAGTGGGAAGAAAAGATTAGGCCTAAAGGAAAAGTAGGGACCTAGTTCAAGGGATCGAAGAATAAGTTGCACAATTGTAACTCTCAACCTTGGTTGAAATATCATAAGCAAATACGACAAAGATATATTTATGGCTTACCGGTCGACGTGATGACGCATGGGAATATGAAAAGGTGATGAGTGTGAACCTTCTGTGAGCGTGATAACTCCAATTCTCAAACTCATAATGTTCTTCGTGTACCTCTTAGTTACAAAGACATTGGTTGAATGGTTAGAGAGAGAGAGAGTTCCATTTTATAACTATGGCACATAATAAATGTGACCAGAGGGGTTTAAAAGTTCACACTGGAAGCAATGTTGGAAAATGCTCTCATCTCACCAGAGGAAATAGTGGAAAGTCCTTCGATGTGCACTAGAGGATTTAATGCAAAGTTTGGCGGATTTACCTTCTCGTTCCGAAAGAGTTTCGGGGAAGAGCTCTTGGTACACCGGAGGCGATGATGGGATGTCCTCTGGTGACCACTAGAGGTGTTAATCTTAACTTGTTCGGTGAGTGACATAGGCACTCGAAGAAGTTTCAATAACTCCCCCGATTTGACCAAAAGAGTTTGTAAGAACTCCTCTGATCAAACTAGAGGATTTAGCATTAATTTGGTCAATTATTGAATTAGTTTTTCGGGAGACTTCAGAGGAAGTCCTTCAGTAAATATCAGAGCACTTAAAGGGAAATCCTCTGGTACATACCGGAGGAGTTAAAAAGAACTCTTCTGACAACCAGAAAATGGCTTACAAATATTTGTCTAAGTATTGAAGGTAAGGATTCAATCCAAACCAAAAAACACAATAAGGAGGCCTATTAAGAGAGAGGTAAACAAAAATCAATCATTTTAGGAAATTTTCAAAACAAGAGGATCTTATAGAAGACAAAAGGGGTCTCATTTTCTTGCAGAGAAGGATTTACAAGTAAAATGTACAAGAAAAAGGGAGGTTGTGATGCTTGGCATAACAAATGGCGACACACTAGACAAAACCAGGAATCTTTGCAAAGTGGTATATAAACACAAACTTTTGAGAATTGGAGCATAGGTGATGCATGACCCAAGGAAGAAAGAGTAGGTCCCATAGCATTTCAACACGTAGGTTTTGACAAGACAAAGTTTGTATGATACAAAGAAGAAGTTAGAACCATACCCATAACAAATTGATTACCAAGATATAACCTATTCAAATGGAATTAGCTTCAGGAAGGCACGCGCAATACAACAGTGAATTGAGACATTAGGAATGTTGAAAATACAAGTTGCTTATGCATTTCTCTGGTGTTTCTCTGTTGTCAGCGACAGTCCATAGCCCCGATGGAGTCAACCTGGTGTCACAAGCCTTGCTCTGCTTCTAGTGAGCATCCATAGCCTCGTCAGAGTTACTTTCATGTCCCACATGATCTGGAATGTATTTCTCCAAGCCTTTACCTTTTATAGTTTGATTCTCTTATATTTAGAGAGAGCTACATGAGGGTATTCTAGTCTTCCTTTAAAGGCATGAGGGATGACACCTGTGAAGGTGATATTTTCCAACTCAATTATAGATGATCGAACTCCCTGAGTAACATTCCCTGAAGTACTACAAATTCCTCTCTGAAACAATATCTCCTTAGTTCAGAAAAACACAAAAATATGTTCTTAGACATGACCCTTGGTTTTTTTCTTGTTGTATTTTAAGAGTACAATACTCATATGTTGTTAAACTATGTTTTGCTACTGGTTCTGACTTAAATTCATGCACATCCAGTGTTATATAGATGAATTTATTTCTAGAATCCACTATACATATTTAATAGCTTTTGACACCAATATATTATCGTTCAGGAGTAGTTCAGATCCATGCACCAAATTCTTGGGAAATCCAAGGTGAGAATATTTAGGAGAGAAGAAATAAAACTAGCTAAAAACAAAAGCAAACAAAATGCAAAGCATAAACAAATCAAGAAATGACAAAAAGGTAAAGAAAGTGAGCATAAAATCAAAATCAAACTCTTTATTTATGTAAAGGGGAAAAGATACCTCATAGGCTAGCTAATGTAGTGTTTCAGGATTTGGCCATTAACGAGGAGGAGTTCCATATCCCCTTCAAGGTTTTGTAAGTGATGGATTCTTAGGCCAATCTTCTCTTTAATTATGAAAGGGCCCAGCCACAATTGTTGAAACTTTGAATGTTTTCCTTTATATTCATGTGGCTTGTTCCATTTGAGGACCAAGTCACCAACTTGAAAGTCTTTCTTGCCAACAATTTTTTTATCAAACCAGTGTTTAATAGTCTATTGGTGGGATTCAAATTTAGTTCTATATTTGGCACAGTTCTCCTCTAGATTCAACAGGGTGTTGATGTGTGTCTTTGGGTGACAATACATTCCCTTTCGTGTGACTGTTGTGTAAGTTGAAGGGAAGGAAGATAAATATTTGAAGGAAGGATAGCTTATTTCCTGTAGACAAGGAAATAAGGAGAGGTCCTTATGGAATCCTTGGGAATGACACGATCATCCCAGAGGGAATTAGTGCGTTATGCCAATTTCTTTGTTGGTCACCTGCAATTCGTTTAAAAATGCAGATCAGATTCTTCTTTGTATATTCAGCCAAGTCATTTCCCTGATGGTAATAGTTGGCAGCATATTTTAAGGTGATCCCCTTTTCTAAAGCAAACTCAATCAATTTAAGCGATGAAAAATATGTTGTGCTATCAAAAACAAGAGAGTTAGGCACTCCAAACCTAGTTATGATATGTTGTTCAAGAAAATTTATTACCACTTCCTCATTCACTTTGGTTAGTGGTATTGCTTCAGTCCATCATGTAAAATAATCAGAATTAGTTAGAATATACCTATGCTAATTAGATGAGTGAGGGTTGATCTCGTCGATAATGTCTATCCCCCATTGTTCAAAGGGATCTTCAACAACGACAAGTTGAATAAGGATATTTTCCTTGTGCTCTCTTCCAGTAGACTTTTGGCAAGTTTCGAAACTCCAAGAATAGGCATGAGCCTCTTTGAATAATGTCAGCCAATATTATCCAGCTCTCAATCTTGTGAGTGGTGGTATCTCTCAAAAAATTAACTCCAGTTGGTCCATCATGCATATCTCTGAGAACTTTCTCGGTATCTTGTTTTTCAAGACAGTGGAGTAGGACTCTGTCATATTTTTTATGAACAAGATACCATGAACCAACTGATACTGTATGGATTTTAGCCTCAACACTCTCTTATGTTTTGCATTGAGATAGTCGGGATTTGTGCCATGTTGAAGATAGTATTTGAGGTTGTTGTAACTTGAATTTTCAATTGATGGGATATAAGGAATTTTTTTATCGTAGAGAGTTGGTTCCTCTTGCCATCCATCGTCTTATTGATCGTCAAAATCCGAGATTCCAGTTGCCAACTTACAGAGGCCTTGACCTTTAAAGATATTTGCTAGTTTAAATTCAAGGTCATACTCATGTAGAGAATTCATCCAATTACCTCATCTCTCACCCAACTCCCTTTGCACAAAGAGAGATCTGACCTCCAGGTGAGGGACGATCACTTTGGTATGGTTCTTCAAAATATATGGTATAAACTTTTTGATGCCTTTGTGGATAGAAAAATCTTTCTCGTCCACCAGTGGGTAATTCAGTTTAGTACCTTGAAATCCAGTGCTCATAAATATGATGGGGCACTCATTCCCTTGTTTTTCCTTCTATGTTATCATTGCTTCAAGGGAATGGCCATAAGAAAAGTATACAACAATAAGGCCTTAGTAAAATCTAAGCTTTGTAAAGAAGGTGCAGTTGCTATGGCAACCTTGATATCCTCAAAGGCCTCCTTTTCAATGGATGCCCATTTAAACTGAATATATTTCTTTATCATCTACAGTTGAAGAGACTTTGTAAATGTGTTGAACCTACACAAAAAAGATATAGCTAGAAAATGGCATACACAGTTTGCAAATAAAATATGAGAAAAGAGAAACAAGAGAGAAAGAATGGAAAAATTCTCATTAACCAAATGAATGAATGATAATTTACCCATGATATACTATGTATAACTCAACTAATGCACACTGGAGGAGAATATAATGCACCACAGTGGTGGTCTAGAGTGATCTGGACACACACCAGTAGTTACGGGAGTTAATTGCCACCTAGTCTAGTCTCTCAGGAAGTTACGTAAGTTAATTGCCACCTAGTCTAGTCTCTCGGGAAGTTACGGGAGTTAACTGCCACCTAGAATAGTCTCTTAGACAATTACGGGAGTTAACTGCCACCTAGTCTGAGTTAACTAGTCTCTCGGTCTTCAGTTAACTGAATAAAATAGAGTCAAGTGAGGAGGAGAATAGGGAATCATGAGTAATGTGCTAGTCTAGTGATAATCCCAAGGACAATGTGCATTAGTTGGTGATGATCCCAATGATGCATGGTGATGATCCCAATGTGGCATCTAGACTCCAATAAACTTATCAAACTAAAGTGTGAACTGAAGAGAATATTCTCCTAGAGGAATATTCTCCCTAGACTATAGGAGACTGAATACTGACTAGTAAACATAGGGAAAACCTTAGGAAAAAGAATTCCTAGGTGTGTGTGAAGTATCTCCAACACCCCCCCTAAACATCACTATGGTGAAAATAAAG
>CBVK0101683640.1:0-12434 GCA_900067695.1 Picea abies | reverse complement strand
GATTTATTTGAACTACCTAGTGGAATAAATCCCATTGGTAGTAAGTGGGTATTCAAGAAAAATATGGACATTGCAGGTCGAGTAGAGAAATTCAAAGCTCGACTGGTAGCGAAAGGATATTCCCAAGTCAAAGGAGTTGAATTCAGTGAAATTGTTTCCCTTGTTTCCAAATTAACTTCCATTAGAGTACCGATGTCTCTAGTTGCAACATTTGATATGGAAATAGAACATATGGATGTGAAGACAATGTTCCTACATTGGGACCTGGAAGAAGAAATCTACATGAAATAGCCTAAAGGATTTGTAGTAAGGGGAAATAAATATTTGGTGTGTGAGTTGAAAAGATTAATTTACGGTCTAAAGAAATAACCAAGGATGTGGTACAAAAATTTCAACACATACATCCTTAGTTTGGGATTTGTGAGAAGCAAAACTAATCACTACATATATTCCAAAGAAGAAGGTGGGGATTTCATATATGTAGAATTTCATGTTGATGACATGTTGTTGATTGGAAACTACATGAACACAATAAAGGAGGTGAAGAAGAAGCTATCCTCCAAGTTCGACATGAAGGATCTCAGTGTAGGGAACTTCATTATGGGAATGGAGATTAAGAGAGATTGAGTAGCTATAAATATCTAGTTGAACCAAAAGAAGTATATTGAAACAGTTTTGAAACATTTCAATATCCAGGATTGCAAACCTGTGAAGGTGCCAATTTCTATGGGAGCAAGGATAATTGTCGAGAAATTTTCAAAGACACGGGGAGGAATAGAGGACATGGAACATGTTCAATATGCAAGTGTTTCTGGAAGTATAATGTATGCGATGGTATGCACTTGACCAAACATTTCCCATGTAGCGGGAGTGTTGAGAAGATACACGTTGACACCTGGAAAGGAGCATTGAAAAATTGTCAAGAGAGTATTCAGGTATTTATGTGGCCCAAAAGACTATTCTATATGCTACCAAGGGAAACCTGGAGGTGATAGTGAATTAGATGTACATGTCTTTGTCAACGTCGACTAGGTTGGAGATCCAGATCGACAAAGGTAGACCAATGAATATGTGTTCAAAAAGTTCGGTGAAAAAATCAACTAGATAAGTAAGCAATAAGCGGTCGTAGACTTGTCAACAACATAAGCTAAATATATGCTAGCCAATCATGGAAGCAAAGAATAAATATAGATGCAACGACTATGTTTAGGAATCATGCTTAAGCAGAAAGATATGAAGATAAGTTGCGACAATAAAAGTTCAATATTTTTGGCAAAGAACCCAACTTATCATTCCAAGACTAAGTATATTTGTTATAGCAAGATTTGCCTCACCATTGCTATCTTGCACAGAGGGCCTTTTTCCATTTCCCTATGCAGACTTATCAACCCCTTTTTGATAAATACAGAGCCAAAAATATATATTTTTCCACATATATGCTCCTTAACTGTTTTGCAAGATGCATATATGCTTGTTGCTCCACTACAACTCATGTATATCAGGATTTGTGCCAGAAAATACAAAATGAGGTCGGGTTTCCATGTCACAACAAAAGATCTATGATCTTTGGCCTTCCATATACTGGAAACATTTCGACTCGGCCCTTCAATTGCATTCTAGAGGCTATAAGAGCACAATTAAGAGCTATGGAAAAGGAGGAGAAAGAATTCAACTTTGAGAGAAAAGTTACTCTGGAGAAATTACTTCATATTGAGTCTACATCCCTTTGTCCCTCAATTCTAAACACAGTGCTCAGCCCCCAAGCTCTTTCCCTATTGTTGAGAGAACCTCATTGACTCTCTCTTATGAGCTTACCTTTGGTGGAGGATTGAAGTGGTGGAGGCCGTAAGAATGAATTCTTTTGGAAATTCCATTTTTTCGTTGTCTTCAATATTCGGTACCTGCAAAAAGAATTTGGTGTGTCTTTTTCATAGAAATATGTTGGCTTTGATACCATGTAAATGTGTTCAAACTTCACAGAAAATATCTATCTATCAAATGACATACACAGTTTGCAGAGAAAATATGTGAAAAGAGAAACATGAGAGAAAGAATGGAAGAATTCTCATTAACCAAATGAATGAATTATAATGTACACATGATATACTTTGTATAACTCAAATAATTTGCACTAGAGGAGAAGCCAATGCACCATAGTGGTGGTCTAGAGTGACCTGGACACACACCATCAGTTATAGGAGTTAACTGCCACCTAGTCTAGTCTCTCAAGAAGTTATAGGAGTTAACTGCCACCTAGTATAAGTTAACTAGTCTCTTAGTCTTCAATTAACTGACTGAAACATAGTGAATTGAGGAGGAGATCATGGAATCATGAGTACTGTTCTAGTCTAGTGATAATCCCAAGGAAAATGCACATTAGCTTGTGATGATCCAAATGTTGCATGGTGATGATCCTAATGTGGCATCTAGACTCCACTCAACTGATCAAACTGAAGAGAATATTCTAATGTGGCATCTAGACTCCACTCAACTGATCAAACTGAAGAGAATATTCTCCCTAGACTATTGGAGACAAAATAATGACTAGTAAACATAGGGAAAACCTTAGGAAAAATAATTCCTAGGTGTGTATGAAGTATCTCCAACATGCTGAACTATTTTAGCAAAATCTAGAAAAAATCTCCTTACGAAATTGATCTTACCAAAAAAGTATTGCATGGAATTTTTGTTGTGTGGTGGTGGGATTTTCATAATGGATTTAGTTCTTTCTGGGTCCACGAAAATCACATCCTTAGAAATAACATTCCCTAACAAAATGCTTTCTAAAACAACAAATATGGTCTTCTTAGGGTTTAAAGAGATACCGTATTTTTTTACATCTTTCCAATATATGCTTCAGATGTTTAGGGTGATCAACCCTTTGTTTTGAATAAACAGTGACGTCGTCAAGATAAATCGCCATGCTATGATCAATTTGAACTTTGAAAGTTATGTTCATTTCCCTTTGAAAGGTAGCACCAAAATTTATTATACCAAATGGAATTCTGCAATATGCGTAAGTTCCCCACTTCGTCCTGAAGGTGGTCTTTAATCGGTCCAACTCTGCTACGAGAACCTGATTGGAACTGGTGAGTTGTCTTTATCAGAGGCTCAGTTCAAATTTCAAAAATATATGAAAATTATAATTTCCCACGACTTCTTCCT
Source organism: Picea abies (assembly GCA_900067695.1). NCBI lineage: Eukaryota > Viridiplantae > Streptophyta > Pinopsida > Pinales > Pinaceae > Picea > Picea abies. The sequence continues at coordinate 9,269 of CBVK0101683640.1, read as the reverse complement.
AATAGGTACCATATTAGACACCCAGGTTGAATGACGAACTTTGAAGATGATCTAGGCATCTAGCAGCTTCTTTAGTTCTTTATGAATGAGTGGTTCAAGAGTCGGACATATTTTCCTTAACTTTTGTTCAAATGGCTTGATACTTTCTTTAACAGGAATCACATGTTGAATGATATCAGTGTCATATGTCTTCAAATATTCATATGTCTAGGAAAACGCATCATGATATCTCTTGAATAGTTGTGTGAATGTATGGTTTTCTACCTTTGAAAAACAAGTTCCTAGATTGATGTATTTAGGCTTCTTAGGGGCTCTTAGGTTCACTGGGAAATGCATCATGGTAGAGTTGTTCGTATTTGGATTCATTGGTTTCCAAAATAATCGGATGAATGCACATTAGCTTTCCCCTTACTTGCTTCATCCGGTTATTTCTAAAGATCTTGTTCATGTGCTTCATCATCTATTACAGAGTCTTGGAAGACGTCTGAGTTGGTAAGAAAAAATTATGATCTAAGTATCATTGTTGAACACTCTCCAATTCATGACATTGTATGGTATAGAAGGATTGAACATAATTTCAACAGAAAATCATCATTAATAGGCATGAATCTAAAGGTTGTGTTCGTCAAAATGTTTGCAGCAACATTTTGACAATGAGGTATGGACTCAATATCAAAATATTCAAAGGAATAGAGTAGGTTACATACCTCTTATGGATAACCTCTCAATTGGGGAGACAGGAAATGAATAATGTTCCTTACCTATCGGAGAACTATCTCTGAATCACCAAATACTCGAAGAAATTTTACCTTAAGGTCGATGGGTTTTTTCAGTCCTTAGACAAAGGCTTCATATTCAATAGTATTGTTGGTGAATTGTAAATCTAAGTGACAATATAGGAGTTTTACGTTTCTCTAGGTCAATAAGAATGCATCCTACTCTAGCTCCTTCCTAAGATTTGGAGCCATCAAAGAACATAGTCCATATGTTAGTATATACAGGTGGGTTAATCACACAACAACCTAATTATTTTAATACAATACAAGAATTATCATCATTCTAATTGCATGGAAGGAGTTTAGAATAGGTTTCTATTTGAATTTCAGATGGCTACATTTCATAACAACCATGGTCAATTTCTAAAAAATAATTTCCCGAAATAGTATGGGTGAAGTTTATAGGCTCATTCTTACCTTCAAATTCAATTACCGTGTGTTTCATGTGAGCCTCGTTGTTCACCCATATCTGATTTGGTTTACCTTTGCATGGGATTCATAAGTGGGACCAATGTGTAGAGAAGTAACCTTGAAGCTTAGCATATTAGTCGCTACTCAGCAGTAAACCATAGCTTTCTTGAATATCAACAACAACAATGTCAATAACCTGGTGAACTCTAGGATCAAATGCAAGTCTAATCATGACATATTTAAGTTCACCTCTTACTTTAACATCTAACCTATCCAATTGTATGATCCTCATAGTAGTCAATTGTGGGACAACATTTATTCTTTGGGAAACTAAGTAAGGCATGATGTTGGAGGAACCACCAGAATCTACTAAACAATTATGTACAATGAAATTAATTTTTTCATATGTAAGAAGAAAAGAAGGTCCCTGGGACTTTGAATGTGCGCCTATATTTGTTGCATTTATGGAAGATTTGATCTCGACTTTGTGTATTGTCTTTGTTTCAACAACTTTGGAAATGTTTTCAGTTGCAGCAATCGTCTTCTTCTGAAGGTTATTGGAATAAAAAGTATCAAGAAGGAGATCATGTTGTTAGGGTAGTGTACAGATATCATACATATAAATGTTAGTTTTATTTTTCTTTATATCTTCAATAACATTGTAATCTAAAGTATGCATTTATGGTCTACCTATTTTTGTTCTTGGTTGTGAGCCATTGGGTTTGTTGTTAGCTATTGGAGATTTGGTCTTCTTACTATTTGCATTTGGGTTTGACGTACTCATTTTGTTGTTGTTGGTTGAAACATGAGTGTCAGATTTATTGTTGTATTTCATTGGGGTTGGGGTCATTGCTTTCATAGTAGGAATTGGGGGAATGATTTTCCTAACAGGGGAATTGGTCTTTGGGGAGGAATAAGTGTTGGGGAAAACACCCTTGCTACATAGGTTATAGTCCCTGGGGGCAATTTTTATTACTGGCGTATCTCCTATAAAAAATTCTTGAATATGTTCATCATCTGAGTCAATACATTGATCCCATAGGAACATAGCAGACTCTTGAGGGGTCTCCTCAGTGGTTTCTTTTTTCTTTGCTTCCTTGGTCTATTCATCATTTAAATCTTGTTGATATAGTGGTTGGTTGATGACCAAGGTCATAGAGTTAACCCACTAAGGGCTTGTTTTTTTTGAATGATTCTGTTGGTGGTAAAAATAGAAATTATCCATGCCAAAGTTATCCATATTTAGTGTAAGTTGTGGGACCTCGAGTGGCTTTGGTGGATTGTCATTCCTCTTGAATAATGGTTGGAAAGGTCTCGGCCTTGACGGCCCTTCCCTAGCATTCTTCTTAAGGTCAACGACTTCGTTCAACAACTTCTTAACCAGCTTAACCATGATGTCCATATCTTTGGGTTCTTTCTCAGGAGGATTTGTCAACAATAAAGGCTACTTCCCAGCTAATTAAATTTCTTCAGATGAGGGGTGACTATCGTAAGAAAATAATTCATTTTCAATAGCCTTATATTTTTCAAAATTTCAGGCAAGGGAATCGTTTCCATCACATTTAACAAACATACCTATAGAAGGAATCAAAGTTGGCATGTAATATTCGATTGCTAGGGATTCCAAGGGAGCGGTCTCAACAGAAAATTTATTGAGGACTGTAGTAAAGAGTTGATTAAAGTCCTTCAATTTCTCCTTCTATTCCATTTTGAAATCCCCTAACTCTTTGTATAAGGCTCCAGGAGTTTTCTCTTCTCCAAATTTTCCAATAAAATCTTTTTTAAATTCTTCCCAGCTTGATATAGAACCTCGAGGTAGATTGAAATACCATGTGGAGGATTTGTTTATGAAGGTATAGGGGAAAATTATATAGACTACGTATTCATAAAAGATAGCGAGAAGATGGGTAGCTAAGAAGAAATTCTTTGTATGGTCTTCTGGTGAGTTGGTTTTGTCTGGGTCAAATTTTGGGAAAAGTTCTTCAATTTTCTAGGAATTTCATGCAAAGGTTCTGCTAGGTTGAGATCCCCTTGGGACAACCATGGTGGGATCACTACTCTTTGATTTATATCTTCTCTCATGTATTCTTCAAACTTGATTTCTTGTTTTAATTCAACATCAAATTTATGTTCGAACCCGAGAAAAGTCAGAGGAATTTGAATCAAGGGCACGGGCACTTCCTATAAAGAAGTTTCAATCAGATCCTCTAGAGATTTGACAAGAATATTGGCCTGATTATTTGGTCATCTTACATGGGTATTTCTCCTCCTAGGGAGTTCTGAGTCTGTAGGTGGTTGGCCAAGTATTTTGGCATATGCATGGGTGATACGATGAGTTTCAATGAACTCTTCATTGGGTACAGGATACCAAGCTTCTGGTTGATTTTCAGAACTTCTAGTAACACTTTCAAATGTAGGCTTTGTGTCTTCAAAGGTAGATTCATGTTCAGAAGGGATATGAGGAAAACTATTTTGGACAAGAATATTTCTAGAATATCGGTCGTGCATTCATCGGAACATTTCGCTATCCATGCAAAATCATGCCCTCCTTCCAGCGTCAATTAAGTTGGTGAGGCAGAAATTCTTTGCAACATTAAGGGGTACTCCCTGGTACACAATCTCAATTAGACTATGCATCGTATGGTTAAGGGGTACTCCCTGGTACACAATCTCAATTAGACTATGCATCGTATGGTTTAGAAGACCCATTCATATTCTGGCCTAGCTACCATTACTGGTTGGATGGTTGGATGGTTATGAAAATGAAGATGTATATGAAGACTATCTAAAAGCATAAAAGAAATATAATCTACTCTAACCTATACTATCCTAGCTAGGAGAAAATTATCGTAAGTGGATGAGCTTAAATGAACCTAAACTCTACAAAATACACCAATCGGATAACTATTATGAGGATGCATATCTAGATAACACGTGTATACAAATGTATAACCAGAATAGTCTAAGTCATAATACTTCACACATCAAAAACTCATATGCTCAAGACATAAACATAAGAAAGAATAACACAGTTGTTAGAAAAACAACAATTACTTTAAGAATAGTCTATGGGAAACAATAAATCCTTATAGCACACTGTAAACAGTAAATATTCTGTTGAAAAATAGTTGACAGCTAGCCACCATTTACAAACAGTTGTTCTCTATATCAAAATTGGCCCTAAGGGCTTCTCAATATTAGTTAACACAATATATATCTAAAAATAGTTTCTTGAGTTTTTTGCAATGCTTGAAGAGAACCTACAAAATGGGTGTCTTCCTTTATTTATACAACTATTACTAACTCTCAAAAATTACTTCTTGCATTCCTCAAGAAGAAGTTACAAAATTGCTTCAACTCCCCTTAGTAGATGTTCGACACATGTGAGAATAAAGACAAAACTGAAAGTGGTCAGAAAAAGACAAAATAGAATGTAGTTAATAACAAATTAGAATTTGTTATTTTGTCTTGTCTACGTGCTCTTATCCCTAATGTTGGTTATCCAAATATCTAACTGATCATAGAGTGATATAATCTTGCGATAGGACAATTCTTCAAGTACTACCTTCTGCATGGATGTGTTATCATTGAGGGTCTCCATATATTTTTCTAAGGTAGTCATGAAGGCCTAGATCATGGTGTGGATTTTGGTAGGCTATATGAGATGTTGCTCGATCAATTCCATCATCAACTTTGTCGCTAATTCAGTTATTTCTCATTTGTAACTTGCGCTCTGTTGTGTTTTCTTGATAAGTAGTTCCATCATGAGAGTCTTCCCGAGTTCTTCCAGTGGAGGGAGATGACACTTTCGTATCAAACATTGTGTTTCTTTATGAAATTGTGAACAAATATCCAGTAAGTTGGTCGTCTCTTTATATTCTCTCTTTCCAACGTGCTGACAACGATCGAGCGAATTGTATTCAACTTGTCTTTCTATACTTGGAGGAAAAGGAAGCTCGATTGGTGCATCCTGTTTCTCGACAATCCATATGTCAATATCTCCTATACCTTCCCGAATAGTGATGAATTGGGTGTTCTTATACTGCACTTGACTATGTTGTTCTATGATGGTGGTTGTCGTTTGTTGAAAAAGGTGTAGGTCTGCGTACATGTCTATGATGGATTCCTCTAGTTCTTCCCTGACTTTCTCCACATTGGCCTTGACCTCTTTCACGTTGTCCCCATCTATCTTCACGGTCTTGATTTGTTCTTCCATATCTCTAATCCTAGCATCCTTCTCTACATTCTGGCAGTATCNTGCCATATCTCTAATCCTAGCATCCTTCTCTACATTCTGGCAGTATAAGTTTTTGATGTGATACTTCATCATCGTAGTGAAAGCGGTGCCAATGGAAGCTATGAAAATTGGGTCCTCACTAACATTTTCTGTTACCAGGGTTTGTGTGAGGACCAATATTGAAATGCCTCCCATGACCGACACTTTCCTTATTTTCTACTGTACAATTCTTCGTGTCACCTTATCATACTTGAAATTATTTATATTGGGCACCTTGCTTGGTTTGTAAGGGGTGTGAATCCCAAAATCTAATCTGCCAAATTAAGGATGACTACTGGTACTTCCCATTGATATCTCTGGAATATCAGTGTCCAACGATGACACATCGTCGTTCATCTCTTTTTAATCGTTCTAGAATTGTGCCTCCTCAGCTAGCTTGTCTACAGCCTCATTTGTTCCTTTATGTGCCACTTATGTCGATGTTGTTGCATATCTTGTAGATTTTTTAGTTTTTACCTTTTGTTCAACTTCTTTTCCAACAACTTCCTTTTCCTTTGCTTATGCTTTAGCTATTTTCAATGTTGTTGTTGTTTTTGCTGCTACATTAGTTTTATATTTAGCTCTAGCTTCATCGATCTTCCCTTTCTTTTTTGCAATATCCTCTTTCTTCTTTTGGGTCTTTTCTTTCTTCCCTCACTTCTTTTCTGTCGTCGGTGCTTCTTCCACTGATCCGGATTGAGGGGATGTAATTGCAACAAATTATTTTACTACTACCTCTTCTTGTTCTTTCTTCTTGGATTCCTCACGGGCTCTTTTTTCATCCACAATTCTTCCTGGGGGATTGGCTTATCTTTTGGAAATGACCTCGTCATATGTCCTTGCACCGCAATGGAATTCCTTTTCCTCCCATGTGGTTGAAGTGTATTCCCATGGGATGTAAAGATTATTAAAGTGTTCTTTGACAACTTTCTTTGGGTTATTCCTTCTTAATCTCTCTTCTCCAAAGTGATACAAAAGTAACACATCCACTTCATCATGGGCATGCTTGGTGTTTGTGAATTAGTACAATTCGATCCATAATGGGAGCAGGGGGTATATTTCTTTCTTATATTGGCAAAGAATTTCCTTGACTCCATTGATCATTGTTTGATAAGCCATGTATTTAATTGATGCCCATAAGAATGATTCCATATGAAAATCCATTAGGAATGATGCCATATGAAAATATAGAAATGTTATAAGCCTGACTTCCTCCACTACAGTGATAGACTCTATTAGAATAGATTATAAGAGATCAACCCAGTCAAATGCAGACCCTTCATCGGCATAGTAATAGATCAACGACATTAAGGATAGCATAAAAGTGGAGGCATCTGGTTCTCTGTACAGTCTGCACAACATAGCCACCAGGTATTGAAAGGGTGACATAAATGTTATGGTGGGATACTCATCGGAAGTCCTGTGCTTAAAATATTTGTTTGTGTTGTACAAAACCTTAAACAAGTCTTTTTCCTTGAGCTTGAAACCACTAATAAGTTCTTCTTCCAATATCCAGGTCCATTTCTCCAAGTGGTATCATTTTTCTAGGTCGTCTGGATGGAAATATGTTATGGGCTCTCCCTTGGCATTGAGGATGCATCTGTTTCCAAAATCTACATGCTTGAGAATCCAAGAAATTGCATCCACACAAGGGAGTATTATGGCGTGAGCTTCCACCCTGTGTATTCTTGATTTTTTGATATTCTTGAAGATCTTCAGTTCATCATGATCATCAACTTCAATTAGGAAATTTTTTCTTTTGAACATTTGATAGACTTATCCCCACTTGAGAGAGTCTCCTCCCTTTTCCAGGAGTCATGTTGTGTCATCATAAACTGCTCCTGCGATATCAAGTTCATATTCATGTTGGCTACCACTCCCAGAGGCCTCTGTAGTAGGTTATTTTCTTATCACATTCTTCCATGGAGACATTTATCAATCTGCAACGCATAAACTAAATCAGTCTAAAAACAAATCAATAAATAAAAAAATAAGCATGATCATATCAAGAGTTGTAAACATAGGTGTGAAAAATAAATATGATAAGTACCGGAAGAATCACTTGTATTGATGTTAGGAGAGAGATCGTCATTCGAGGATGACAAGATTATTGTAGGAATTATGAGAATCTAATTTTTGGAGGAGATTATATTAGCTTGGGGAAAAATCACGACAAGTTGGAGAAGCAACAACTATCCTGTTCACCAGGGGGAATTGTGAAATTAGAGAAGTTTGTGGGAACTGCTCCAGTACACACTAGAGTGTTTTTTGTAAAGTGCATTGGTGGTATGATTACATTTCGAAACACATTGTGGTAATATCTCCGAAGAGTCAGAGGAATTGGTGTTAAATTCTTCGAAATCATGAGGTTAGTACCAGAGGTGATGGTATAAAGCGCTTTGATGACACCACCGGAGTTGTTATAAAGGCCTCCGATGAAACCGTGGGAATTTTGATTAAGCGCTCTGGTAAATACTAGCATTTATTATGCTAAGTGTTATGGTAGAAACCATAGATGTTCCTGTTAATTCCTCCAGTGAGACCGAAGGGGATCGTGCGAAGTTATTTGGAAGGACTAAATACAATCATGCATACCAAGTGCTCCGAAGAAAGAGAAACAACAATCCTAAAAATATTTTCAGTGAAATTGGATTCAATATTGTGAAGTTGCCCGAAGAACACCGGCGAAAATTATGTTAACTCCCCCAGTGAAGACTAGACAAGATCTTTCCAACTCCTTCGGTGAGACTAGAGGGGATTGTGGAAAGTGTGTCAAAGAACACCATAAGTGAATGTATGAAGTTCTCTGGTAAATACCAGCTTCGACCCCATTAATTTCTCCAAGATGAATGCACCCAGAATTCAACTAAGTCTCGTTATGATTTCTCTGCCAAGTTTAGGACTTTAGGAGACAAGAGGGGAATTAGATTTTGCGTGTTTTGGAACTGGTTAATTCTAGAGAGATAAGGTTGAAATTAGTTTGAGGTCAAAAGTAATGCTTTAATGCTTAGAGTTGAAATATCATGCTTTGTTGCAATGCAATATGAGGGCTTCTCACACATCTAGGGGCAATATCGGGGTATAGAAATGTCGACTCTTTGTGGACTCGGGTAACTCCGTCAAAAGGAAGGTCGAATTAAATGGAGATGTTTAATCTCTAGTATGGATGTGTCTGGGATAAGCGAGCGAACTCACAAAGGACTAGTTAGGGCACATCTAGGGTTTCTCATAGGGTTGAAGTGGGAAGGAAATACTAGGTCCAAAAATAAAGTAGGGACCGACGTCGAGGGATCAAATAATAAGTTGCACAATTGTAACTCTGAACCTTGGTTAAAATAGCACAAGCAAAGATGACAAAGAACGATTTAGGGATTACCTGTCGGTGTGATGACATGTGGGAAAATGACGAGGTGATGGGTGTGAACCTTTCATGAGAGCGATAACTCAATTCTCAAACTCTCGATGCTCTTTGTGTACCTCTTAGTTACAAAGATAGAGGTCAACTAGTTAGAGAGAGAGATATATTTTATAACTATAGCACACAATAAATGTGACCAGAGGGGTTTAAAATTTCACATTGGAAGCGATGTTGGAAAATTCTCTGCTCTCACCAAAGGCAATAATGGAAAGTCCTCCAGTGTGCACTAGAGGCTTTAACACAAAGTTTGGCAGATTTACCTTCTCGTTTCTGAAGAGTTTCAAGGAAGAGCACTGAGTACATCGAAGGCGATGATGGGATGTCCTCTAGTGACCACCGAATGTGTTAATCTTAAATTTCTAATTGAGTGAGATAAACACTTGAATCA
>CBVK0101683461.1:0-10658 GCA_900067695.1 Picea abies | reverse complement strand
GTCTAGGACAATCATTCTTCTTGGCATTCACTCTGAGTAGTGGTCAAGAAGAATGGTTTGCCTCATCGAGAAATAATTCTTTCAAATTTCACAATTGTGAGTAGTTTCGAAGAATGGTATGTTTTGGAGGTTGGTGAAGGATAGTCATTTCCTTAGGAAATTGTTCATACATTCATTCCCTAGGGTAGACTCATTCTCTCCAGGTTTCACTATGATTAGTGTTGGAGGAATGGCCCAATTAGGTGAATGGTCCAAGTTCAACAATCAGGGACATGCATTCCCTAGGGTAGACTCACTCTCTTCAGGTTTCACTATGATTAGTGTCAGAGGAATGGCCCATTTAGGTGAATGGTCCATGCTTAGAAATTAGGGACAGTTATTTTTCTATGCTTAAGAAGAATAGTCCAGATATCCCATGGTTGATGTTTTACCTTCCGAGGGAAGATGCTCTTCCAAATCTCACAGATATGAGTGGAATAATGGCCTAGATGACTAAGTTTGTATCATGATATTGTTTATACAGATTGATATAAGATGATATGATTGTTATAGAGATTATATGTCTCTATATAGTTGTTGTATACTACTATGAATAGACACAGTTGTGTTCTATTGGATGGCATTGTTCTGATTGCTATGGAGACTATCTAGTTGGATAGTGATGATGATTCTACTGATTCAATGGTCTGTTTGTCTTCAAGACCATTTCCTTTTATACCTCCCTAGCTAGGAGGGAGTATTGATATTATGGTAGCTACGGGAGGTATTAACCTCCACTTGTAACCATTGACAAGACTAGAATATTCTAGGAAGCAAGAAGAAACCCTAAAGAATTGGACATAACTCTGGAAGACAATTCATCTAAAGGAAATATTTAATATTGAGTTTTTAGCCTCGAGAATAAGAAGTCGGTCGAAACAGCTAAGGAGGATTAGTATAAATACAGGATGCTATAGCTCATTTGGAAGACAAAACTCACAAATGCATAAATTTAATGGTGCACACTGTAGAAATTTACTAGTGCGCAAGTCTAGAGAGTAGCTACAGCCTGCAACCTATAATTTCAGTCTTTTTGGGTTGGAATTTTTTATCAGTCTTGGTTATCCTTGCTTGGTGCATTATCCTTGGTTGGCTATTGATTTTCTACAAGAATTATTCTCTATCAAGGTTAAGGTGCTCGGGGGTGGCATTTGTACCTATGGTTGGGTGAAAATATTGTTGTATTTTCTATGGTTAAATGAGCACACCCACTTTTATAAAAGTTTCATGGTCGCTTGATGAATATGCATCTCCTATGGGCAGTCGTCGAAGGATCTGTGAAATTTTTTCCATCATCTTGTTCCTTTGTCGCGTAAGGGCTTCCTCAAGAAAAAATTTAAAAGTATATCCTTCTCCATCATCTTTCTTCTCATCCCCCATGAGTTGTGGTCGGTTTCAGTGCGACCGATATTGCAAAGGCTCGACTGGTTCAAGTCCCATCTTCTTCTACCCAGATCTTGTTGGGGACATGCAAAAAGAAAAAAAAATGAATAGTAGATCACTCTGATACCACTACTTCATATTTATGAGGGAAACAAAATGAATAACAGATTGAATACCATAACACAAATATACAGATCATAACAACAGACATCTAGTGAACAATAAATTCTATTGAATCAATAAAATAGGTTGAAACTCTAAAACTGCTAAACTGAAATAACTTTCTCCAATGGTGGTAGCTATCTCTGAGAACAGATGTGGATTCTACGCACATCTGTCTCAGAAGAATGATTACAATGAGGCTCTATATACCTTCTCAACATTACTCATGAATTCCAAAACCATAAATATCCAAAAACCTAACCCTAGGAAATGAAACACCAAAAGTTATGTGGGCCCCGATGGGTAAGTTGGTACCTCAAATTCTCGAGGTCGTAACATTTTCATACGACCTCCATTTTAGGAATGTGATAGCCCATTGGAAAGGTATTTTCAAGAACTACACATTATGTCATCAAACTATGACTGCTAGTATAGTTTGACTCTTGAAATCCAAAAAAACATTGTTTAGGGCCCCAAAACAGACTTAGAAGTATAGAAGGATGTACTAACATGAAAACTTCCAAAATAAGTTTGTTGGATTAGGTGGGAGGCCACCAATATCCACTTGGAAGCTTTGTAGGGCTTCAGATAATCTCGGAAGTGTAGAACCCACAATTACAAAGAATTACAGAAGAATATGTTGAACTTCAAACTGTCAAGAGGATCCAGTTGGAATAGGTGGGTGGCCACCAATATCCACCTGGATCAACCTCTCCGAGTTTGTTTCCAATAGAGACCTTCTTTATTAATGCTCAAATACTTATGTTTTACAATGACCTTTTTACATGTTGCTAAAAATTCAAAAATAGAGTGCATTGTTGGATTCCTAGTGAAAAATTGTGCAAAATGAGTATAAAATTCTTGAAATTTTATCTAGGTACCATTTGGCACAATTTACGGTGTATCCTCACAAATTTAGTACCCCTGAGAATCAATTACGAGACTAAACTTTTCATTCATTAGTGTTATACAATCCTCGATTTACATGCCCATTAAATAGGGCACGCACCCTGAACCAATGCCCCAATTTTGTGACATGCTTTAACTATAAGGTGAACGGTTTGTTTTAAAAAGCCGTATGTATATCTTGTTGGTTAACTCATGGGGTTAATATATAGTAAGTTGGGGGTTCAATCCCCAATGACTACCATATATTCCCATGTTTTTTGTTGAACAGTTTTTCATATGGGCAAAACCATCCGTTAAAAATAACATATTCGTTGAAACCCCCACATGATAATAGGTGTTGGTTATATGGAATCCAATGAACCACGGGCTAGGGTCAAGGGCTTAGGCCCTCAGTCTTTTTGTTTCTCAATTAAACTTTAATACAAATTTAAATAGTTTTGCAACCATATGATGTTAAGTAATAAATGCATGGTGTATTGGTGATAGAGCTTGGTGTAAAGCTTTGGGAGGTTATGGGGGTCATGGGTTCGACCTCCGTTGACTCCATAATTTTTACATAACTTGAACCAATATAGGCCAATTGGAGTTCAGCATGTGGCGACCTCTCATTGGCTCATCCTTGCCACGAGTCATCATAGGAGTGGGCCACTTGTTCACCACTTGTCAACTTGTAGTTAGATCACTTATATTGTACCTTACCCAATCAACATCCAAAAATCATTTTCCATGTGTCACCCTTGTAGTGGTGATGTGTGTCACCCTTTTTTCCCATGTGAACTTTGACCTTTGACCTAGTTTGACTGGAACTTTGACCGATAATAACTTTTGCACACGAACTTTGTTTGAGGTGAAATTTACGCCATTGGAAATATATCATCGAGCTCCACGCATTGATGGAACTTTTGAGATAATTTGGGATGGCAAAATTTTGAGCATTTTTTTAACCATTCTAGACCTCTATGGACGTTCCAGATCTTTCTAGACCTATGTGAGAATTATGAGATCCTCTTGGATCATTTCTCCCCATTGGAAGACTTTTGGACCACCAAATGTTTTGATTACTCAAAAACTAAGTGAGGGTAGAGTTCCCTCACCCTTCCGATCTCCATCCATTTTTCTTTACTTGGTTTTACCCTTTAAGACTAGCTCATAGATATTTCACATCACCTTGCTGTGAATTTCTAATTATTCTGCTGAGAATGACATCTTCATGTAGCTCGTCCAAATATTCTAAAGAAAAATCATCAACTGCTAGAACCTGAATACTTTCATCTTCATCCATAATCATAGGAGGCTCATCAAGCTTCAAATTCTCAACATTTACCACTGAATACATTTACATGTAGGTCAGTATATATAAACAAAAGGCATTAGTACCAATATTCTCCAAGATCTTGAATGGACCATATCGGATTGGCCTTAACTTTTTACCTTCACTTTTCATTCTATCTTTGTTGATATGTAAATATACTTGATCATCAACTTCAAATTAATGATCAACCCGATGTTTATCATGCCTTGCCCTGCAATTAGCTTGGCTCTTCTCCAATTGTTCCTGTACTACTTGATATACCTATTGAATCTTTTGAATGAACCTTTTATCTTTATCTGTATCATCCTATCCATCTCTTTTACCTACTTCTCCAAAAAAAAATCCATAGGTGATTTAGGCAAGTACCCTAAACATACTTAAAAAGGATTTTTGTGAGTAGACAAATTCATGGCATAATTATAGGCATGATGGATATAAGGTAATTGTTCATCCCATAATTTAGGATGCTTGTTACAGTATCCTCGAAGTAGACGTACCTTTGTTCTGTTCAACACCTATGTATGTCCATCTGTCTTTGGATGAAAATTTGTGCTCTTATTCAACTTAGTGTCCATTAGTTCCCATAAATGAGACCAAAAATTTCCCAAAAAGAGAGATTCTCGATCTAATATTATAGATGTAGGAAGTCCAAAATGAACCCATACATTAGCAAAGAACATATGTGTTTTCTATTCAGTTGGTACATGTTTCTTGCATGGTATTATAATACACATCTTGTTGAATTTGTACACCACGACATATACATAATCATGACCTGTTCTAGAAATCGTCAAACCCCCTACAAATTCCGTGGAGATACTTTCCCATGGATGAGAAGGTACTGGAAGTGGTTTATATAATCCTAGCTTATTGTTGCTACGTTTACTTGTGGAACACATAAGATGCCCTTTGATATACCTGGAAATTGTCTCATTCATCCAAGGCCAATAAAAATATCTCTTTAACTATGTTATTGTCTTACCAACCATGAAATGACCAAAGATGAGAGATGTATGAGCTTCTCTGATTAACCGTACTCTACCATATCTTGGTATACATAATTTTTCAATATGATATAACAAACTGTCATGCATATAATAATCTAATTGTTGATTTTCATGAGTTAATGCATCATATAGTTCTTTAAAATCATAATCCTTAGCATATTATTCTGCATAACTTTCATGTGCTAAAGGCTTATACATGAGTATTGTAGATGCATGAATTACTCATCTTGAAAACATATCTGCAAGCTTGTTATGAATACCCTTCTTATACTTGATTACCAAATGAAATTGTTGTAGAAAACCCATCCACCTAAAGTGTCGTGATTGTTGTAGCTTGGTATGTGACTGAAAATACTGTAATGGTTGATTATCGGTATAAATTATTTTCTCCTTTCACATTAAGTAATGCTTCCATTTATTTACACTTTGTACCAATGCATACAATTCCTTATCATATGTTGGATAGTTAATCACAACTTGAGTGAAATTCTCAGAATAACAACATATAGGTTTACCTCATTGCATCAATACTGCGCCCATGGCATATCCGCTTGCATCGGTTTGAATCTCAAATGGTTGTTTTAGATATGACAGAGCCAAAACGAGTGTGGTTCTTATCTTTTCCTTCAATGTCTCGAAGGATTTTTGTTGCTTGTTTCCCCATTGAAATACTTTCTTAACACTTTTTAATGCATGTAGAGGTGTTTCTATGTATGAGAAATTAGCAATGACTTTTCTCTAGTATTGTACTACTCCTGAGAAGCTCATGCCTTCAATGGTAGTAGTTGTCTTGGGCCATTTTATAATGAATTCTACTTTTGTGGGATCTATCTTTAGCTGACTATTACCTACAATATATCCCATATATACCAAAGAAGTTTTTCCAAATTCACATTTAGATAACCTGATATACAATTTCTCCTTCTTCAAGAGTTCAAAGACTATCTTGACATGCTTTATATGATTTTCCCATCTTTGAATAATGATCAATATGTCTTCTAAATAGACAATAACAAAATCATCTATATAGGGTCGGAACACATCATTCATCACTCTCATAAATGTTGTTGGTGTGTTACATAACACAAATGGAATAACCAACCATTCGAACAAGCCTTGCTTGGACTTGAAAGCAATTTTCATATGTTGCCTTCTGCAATTATGATCTGATGGTAACCACTCCTCAAGTCCAACTTAGTGAAATACACAACATTATTTAATTGATCTAATAGATCATCAATTCTGGGAAGAGGATAACGGTTCTTTACCATAATCTTTTTCATGGATCGAAAATCAATACATATTAGGGACCTAACCCCTCATGTAGGTAGAATAATACATTTCCATGTAATAAATGTCAATATTAATAAGGCCTAGCAATAAGCAAGAATAAGTCCAATGTAAGAACACCTAATAGAAAAAATTTCTTCTATAAGGATCTTCCTCTAGATGTTTCTTTTGGTAGACATATTTAGTATAAATAGGAGTCGAGGGTATGCAAACTTTTGTCTTGGATATTATTGTCATAGAGATCTTCTCTACTAGAGGTTGCCCCCTCAAAGAGGCAAGTGAACACTGCTCTCAGTAATCAAAGTGTTCTTTCCGGTGTTTTTCCAGTATCACTTTGGTTTTAATGTGGTGTTGTTCTGAATATGTTGTTTTTCGTCTTCCATTTCTAGCTATTTATTTATGTTTTGCATACCTTTTTATACCTGGAATATTACAAGTGGTATTAGAGCACCTTCCTCGATAGAAAATTGTGGGTTAATTGTTTCAGGGTAGAGACGTATTCCAACATCTTTAAGCTACAAATATATGTCGTTATGTGCATAAACCCATAGTCGGGGATTCATACACACATGAAATACAAGTGGTACTTAAGCGCACACCTGTTGGCCAACCTTGTAAACCCTATTGGTACCCCTTCGAGTGGTAGTGAATCAGACAACACCTGTATACGGATCGGCCTAGATCTCCTAAATCCCCCCATAGATAAATCAATCGGTTGCCTAACTTCTATAGTTTCATCGAGAACAACACTCGAGAAGATACTCTCTAGTACCTGGGTAGTCGGCCTCAATCCCAAAACTCAAAGATGAGCTCAAACAAGACATTACTACACAGCTTGAATCTGTCACTATGATGATCTGCACCAAGCTGCATATCCTTGTCACTATGATGATCTGTGCCAAGCTACATATTGAAGGTGAAACTTCCTCTCATTCCCATAATTTTCAGCCCCATCAATTTTAGTGGTACCTATGCCTTCTGCATGTCGATATGACCAAATTTGATGGATCAGATCCCACTAGTTGGGTAACTCAAATGGGACATTATTTTTCTTTGTATGGCATTACAGATGAGTTGGCCAAACTCCAATATGGTGCTCTCCATCTAGATCAAGAACATTGGAAATGGTGGAAATGAAGAAAAAATTCCTACCAAGGGTATGTGGCTTGGACACACTTTGTGGAAGAGATTTATGAATGCTTTGACACTGACACCAACCATTTAGGTCATTTGACAAAGTTGAAACAATCTAGCACAGTGGAAGACTTTATAGTTTCTTTTGAGCGACTCGTTTTTTAGACAGAGGGCATGTCTAATGCTTTTTTTCGAGAATGTTTTATCAATGGCCTCAAGGATGAGATTCGTGCTCATGTCATCATGGCTCGGCCTTAGAGTTGGGTGGATGCTACTAAAATACCTAAGGAATCACAACAGGTTGTCTCTTCTAAAAACCACAAAACCTCCTTTATTCCTCGCACTAAACCAATCACACCCACTCCTCCTTCTACTTCACTAAAGATCTAGAAATTGACCAGGGCCAAAATGGTTGAATGCCAACTCAAAGGCCTTTTTTATAATTGTGATGAAAAATATCTTCTGGGACACAAGTGTAAGGAACAAAATATTTTTATGGCCATCTCGGAGGATGTTTCATAAGAGGATGTTGAGGCTCCCCTTGTGTCTGTGTCACCTAAAACCACTAACATAACCCCTCCCTTAGACCCTTCTGAAGTAGAACCGGTCATTTCCCTAAATTCTCTCACTGGCTTATCTTCTCCCCAAACCCTCAAGCTAATTGGTTACATCAAGCATAGGAAGGTCATCATTCTTATTGATAGTGAAAACACCCATAATTTTATTCATCACCACATTTCCCAAGAAACTAATTTCTATATCCGTGTAGTCAATAATTTCCAAATCATGATTGCCAATGGTGGGTCCATGAAATTTGGAGGGCGTTGTGAAAATGCGCATCTCCAAATTGGTGACTACCATCTGAAATCTCATATGTTTTTTATCGACCTAGGAGAATGTAGTCAATAATTTCCAAATCATGATTGCCAATGGTGGGTCCATGAAATTTGGAGGGCGTTGTGAAAATGCGCATCTCCAAATTGGTGACTACCATCTGAAATCTCATATGTTTTTTATCGACCTAGGAGAATGTGACATTGTGTTGGGTACAGAATGGATAAGGACTGTGGGTCCCATTCTCATGGAGTTTAAGGAATTAATCATGCAATTTGACCAGGAGGGACAAAAATATAAGTTCCAAGGCATCATCGTTGGTTCCCTAGAGATCATTGGTTCCCATCGCATGGAAAATATGCTCAAAAAAGGTCATTCTAGAATTATTTCCCAACTCCATGCCATCCAAGCCACTCAGACACCCTTTGTGTTGTTGGACCTCCAATCCATCCTCTCTAAACATCAAGTGGTTTTTTCTACTCCCCAGGGACTCCCTCCTTCCCATGGTGTTCATGATCATTCCATTCCACTTGTCCCAGGAATCATTCCTCCTAATATTTGTCCCTTTCGTCACCCCTTTTCCCAAAAAAATGAAATTGAGAAAATGGTTCAAGAACCTCTCAATGCATGTGTTATTTGCCATAGTACGAGCCCCTACTCTTCTCTTATGGTCATGGTCCTTAAGAAATCAATTTCTTGGTGCATGTGTCCTTACTTCCATGCCCTCAACAAACTCACCATTAAAGACAAATTTCTCATTCTTTTCATTGATGACCTCTTGGATGAATTGAGTGGCACCTAGTTCTTTACTAAACTTGATCTTCGTTTGGATGAATTGAGTGGCACCTAGTTCTTTACTAAACTTGATCTTCGTTTGAGGTACCACTAGATACATATGAAAGAGGAAGACATTCCTAACACTACGTTTAGAACTCATGAGGGCCACTATGAGTTTTTTTTCATGCCCTTTGGCTTGTGTAATGCTCCCTCCACTTTCCAAATCCTTATTAATCATGTCTTCCATCCTTTTCTCTGTCATTTTGTGTTAGTCTTATTTGATGATATACTCATCTATAGGAAAACCTGGATAGACCATTTTTCTCATGTGGATCAAGTTCTCCATCTAATTTCTCGGCACCTACTTTTCCTCAAACAATCTAAATGTGATTTTGGTTCCTCAGAAATAGAGTACATGGGTCATCTTGTGGGAAAGGCCATCCTTAGGGTGGATCCTTAAAAGATTGAATCTATGCAATAATGGCCTCACCCAAAGACTCTCAAAAGCTTATGGGGATTTCTGGGTTTAATAGGTTATTATCGCAAGTTTGTTAAGAATTATGGAAAGATTGCGACACCTCTCACTGCACTTCTTAAAAATAATTTTTTCACTTGGACTCCAGCAGCTGCTTAGATTTTCAAACCTTGAAGATGGCCATGTGCACCACTCTAGTCCCGTCCCTTCCTGATTTCACAAAGACCTTTGTCCTGGAATGTGATGCTTCCAACAAGGAATTGGTGTTGTCCTTATGCAAGAGGGTCAACCTTTGGCCTTTACCAGTAAACAATTGTCCAAGAGAAATTTGGGCAAATCAATTTATGAAAAGGAAATGTTGGATATTTTGCATGTCGTGGATCTTTGGTGCCCTTATCTATTGGGGAAACTCTTCCAAATTAAGACAAATCATCAAAGCCTTAAGTATTTTCTGGAACAACACCTTTCCTCCTCGAAGAAACAAAAATGGGTGACTAAGCTTTTTGGGTATGATTATGATATCATTTACAAGAAAGGAAAATAAAACGTGGTTGTTGATGCACTTCTCGAAAATATGAAGATGAAGGGTCCCTTTTTTCTCTCTCCTTAATTGTCCCAGATTGGCTCCAAGATATTCGCCAAGAATGGCTATAGGATCCCAAAAGTTCACATCTGATACAACAATTACAATCCAATTCTTTAGTTTCCCTAGGGTACTCTTGGCTCAATGAGGAACTTCGATACAAAGGTTGTTTTTATTTAAGTAAACAGTCAAAAATTAAATCCATGTTACTTTATGAGCTTCATGTTACACCCACAGTTGGGCACTCCAAGTTTACCAAAACCTATGACCAATTCAAATGCTCTTTTTTTGGGATGGTATGAAACAGGACATTCGTAATTATGTGGCTAAGTGTGATGTGTGTCAACACAACAAGGGCGAAATAGGAAAATATTCGGGCACACTCCAACTGCTTCGAATTCCACTTGCTATTTGGTAGGATATCTCTATGGATTTTATTGTCGGCTTACCTGAATTGGGAAATAAATTAGTCATTATGGTGGTAGTTGATCATCTTTCCAAGTATTCTCATTTATGTTCTCTTCAACACCCATTTACAACATCCACTATGGCTCAACTTTTCATGGATCGGCTCTTCAAGCTTCATGGCATGTCACATTCTATTGTTTCTGATCGGGAACCAACTTTCATCATCATTTTTTGGCAAGAAATGTTCAAGTTACAAGGCACCCAATTGCATCTCAACACAACTTATCATCCCCAGACTAATGGCCAAACTGAAGTTGTCAACAAATGTTTGGAAACATATTTGAG
>CBVK0101683428.1:8938-20803 GCA_900067695.1 Picea abies | reverse complement strand
CATAGTCTTCATCATTTTATTGCTTCATCTCATTGATTATACAAGGGTTTGCTAAGAGAAGTATACGAGCATACACCCTCTTAGCTTAAACCCTAGCTAGAGAAACTTGCCTTGGGAAGTAAAAGGGATTACACCCCAAAGGAGGTAGCTTCTCTAGCTCTTGTTCATTTGACTCCATTAACCCAATAGTAAAGGCACTAGTCATATTTTTTTGCATTGGAGATATAAAATCATTGCCTTGGGAAACGTAATTTTTGACCTTTTGAAAGTTTTCTTGTTTGAAGTTGATTTGCCTCATTAAGAGGAGTCTTCCCCCACTAGGGCATCCCCTCTCTCCCAATACTCTAATTGTTGTTATAAACTTTAACCTACAGCCATTAGGGCTGCATAACCCTAGCCACTAACACTCTCATACTCCTAACTAACCGTAGACTAACTCTCTAATTTTCCTCACTTACTCCACTAACTAGGGCGCATCTTTTGGGCTAGTTCTTGACACTTTTGTGTGGTTGATTTTTCTGCTGCATGCCATTAAATGCTATAGCCATAAGGCTGCAATTTTCTGCAGAAAATACATATTTACAACAACGATCTTCTCTTGCTTCTTAAGTGCCACTTTTTAGCCTATATTCATTGTTAATCTTGATGTTGATTTACTTAACTAGTTTAGATCTTTGTATGCTGATTTAGATGTTTAATTTGCTGATATAAACTGTCATATACTGCTGCAAATTAGGGACAACAAGCTTAACTTGCAGATCTAACTAACATATATCATTGCAAAGTGTATTTTCTTGTGTCTTGGGCAGGTACAAATATCTGGAGAAGCACTATACCAGTGGGGCAACAATTACTTGACTTACAAAGCATCTTTTCCCACCTTTCATCCCACTTAGACTTGACCTAGTCAACCTTGAAGTGCGGGACCTACATCGAGGTGACATTGGGTGTAGGATTCCCAAGTTGTAGCACTTGCTTCGTGGTTGGGTCGAGCTTTGCCCAACCTACAACTTGCGCTATAACAGGTCCCTCTAGGATTATCAAAGGAAGGTGAGGGAACTACACTCAATGGAGTTGCCAGGTAAACTTGTAAGATAAGGGCTTTGGGAGAAAGTTTACCAAAGATATGTCATTGAGGAGAATGATTCAAGTTCCCCATCAACAACGCCAAAATGTTATCACAGGATTTGTACTTGTGCAAATCCCTCAACAAGATCCCCAAATCTTGCGTAACTATGGAAGAACCCACCACTGCCACCTAAGTAGGGATTTCCCTCATTTTAATGATGGAAGAGGTCCACCACAAGGGAGGCTTTCTTGGTGACCTCAAGGGATCGAATAGCAACTTTAGTAGCCAAGCCTATCGCCACTTGTCTTGATCACCGAATGATTGGTCTAGGTCAAGGAAAAGAAAAGGTTTGAAGATGACTTGGTATCTGCCCGAAACAAGAACATTTTACAGCATATATATAACAATTTCCAAGCCAAAGTATGCAATAAACACCTCCTTTAAACACTAGACAAGTTAGATTGCTATGGCTGTTTCAAATTGTAGCATATAACCAATCTTATAGCAACAATAAGTAATTTGTAACAGCAACAATAATAAGTGCTCAGAAATACCACAATTGACCGTGAAAATCAAGCATACATCCAATAGATATTATCCAATCATTAGATGTTATTTCTGAGTGAGTTAAGCCACCTTTAGATTAGTCTATGCAGCAAATTAATGTGATTCAGATGGCTGTAGCAAACCTTTTATAACAGCAGCAAGTTACTTAGTGAGTTTGCTAAGGTTAGTGTTAGTACAATTAGTAGGATGCTTGAGAGTTTTGAGAGAGAGAGATTGTCAATCAATTCACCAAGAGAGTTGCTTCAAGATTAGTGTTTTTCTAGGGTATGGAGTCTTTTAATGCAACCAAGCTTGAAGGTTGGCCTACTTGAAAACAAAAGGTAGGATCTAAACCCCAAGGTGCAAGCACATTTGGGCCTTAGGTCTTAGATCTTGAAGAGAAGGACTTCTAGAGTGCAAGAACATTTGGGCCCTAGAAACCGTCTCTCCCTTGTAGCTTCAAGTAGGTTAAACTACCTTAAAGATCAATTGTGAGAGGAAGAAGCACTTGTGTTCCTCTCTTAGGGATTCAATATACAAGATTCCTTGCAACAAATAACAATTTCACCATAAACATTAATAGCATGAACAAAAATTGCAGAAATTTACTTACTTCATCCAAGAAACCAAGAGAATGTAACCCTAATTGCAGAAATATCCATCCAAAATCAGCAAATCCATCCACAAGAGACCTTTCCAAGCATAGCGCACGAGAGAGGAGAGTTAGTAACCCATAAAAGGCGAAAATTTCAGAAGATACCCACAAATGGTGAGTGAAAAGATCATGATAAAAATGAAAGTGAGGGTATCCTTTTTATATGAGGCTACCCTAACAAATTTGTCCACATAAAATGTCAACACCAAATTATAAGTGGGGTTGACCCCTTCTACAGGTATGAGATGTTGAACCCTCTTTAGCAAGAGGGACGCCTCCATAGGCCAAGTGGCATCAATCTCGAGCAAGGTGGGAGCAAGTGATGTCTCTCCTCACCCAAAGTCATGACATCCATCATTAGTACCCCATGTGTGCATCAAATCCTAGTTATGTCATATGCTAGAAGATGATGTCATCGTCATAATAGGGTCAGCGTCTAAGATCCAGGTGTTGCGTCCAGGCCTGGGGGAGATGCATCTTGTCTCTACACTATCTATGATTGTCTATTAGTACAATGTCCTTGATCCTGGTGCAAAATAATTCCTAGGGTACTCTGCCCAGCCTATGGAGCTTCTAGCCAATCTATGTGCCATCATGATTGAATATGCTCCTACCAAGCCCATATGTCCATCGTTCAGGGTTTTGAGAATGTGAGAGCCAATGTCTAAGGGTAGTGAGTCATTGGATGACCCACTGCTCTCCATCACACGTGCCAAATCTTTACAATAAAAGCACAACATATTGGGTACAAGCCTAGGACGTCCCTCAAAGAACCGTGTCAGGGTCGTCCAAGACAAATCAAAGTATAAAACATGGTTAGCCGAGGTTCATAAGAAACATCAGTCCTTAAATAATGAAAAGTAAGTTATAACTCAATATATAAGCCATGTAAGACAATTCACCTCAGCATCCCCTTCAAGCATCACACCGACCCAGGACCCCATGTGAGTTTCCAAGTTTATGGGAGGGTCTTCATCCAACCCTATTACGTGTTCCACCTAGACATGAAATAAAATAACCCAAGTAGAGGGATAGGTCCCAAGAGTGACAAGGGAAAGTAAAAACCCTTCAAGAGTAAGTGTGATAGTGGTATGGTTTTAGGGCTTACTTCATGGCTTATGGTGTCATTAAATCCATTTCTATGGGCACCTTTGTGAAGGGTACACTTGCTCTTGAGTTACCCCATATTTACGTGATATTTTTCCCAGACCCCTTTATCAGCCATCTTTCTAGTGCATTTTATTATATTTGCAAGTCCCCTTTTATAAGGTTTCAAGTTGTAGCATTGCTATTTGGGACCGAGGCGGGCACTGAAAGAGTAGAGATCAAGTTTGGACTGGATTTTGTTAGTCCTTTTTTTTCCTATCATTCCTTTCTTTCTTTAGCATCATTTTCTTATTCTTTTAGCAACAACTGTGAAACAACCTTTGGGCCTTCAACCCCTTTTCTCATGAGAGAATGGACCATGACCCATTGCCAAAGTTTAGTACACTATGAGAGGCTCCAATATGAAAAGTGTTAAGTATGGTGAGGAATGGAATGTTACCCTTGTGAGGGCCCCCCATTAGTACCCCTTAACCTTGGGTGATGACAACAAGGGACTGGGGCATAGAAGTTGACCACCAAGGTGAAACAATGCAACTGACACAATTTCCCAAACCAATGATCCATTATCCAAGTTCAACCAAAGATCCCCATCTACATGTTCGATAAATTAAGCATGACACTTTGCATGAAAGAAGGACTAACATGCCTCGTGGTGATTATAGCTTACCATCTTTCATACGCTGGGTTCCTTGGATGTGATGAGCCTTGGTTGACCTGTAGTTGTAAAGGTGAATGAGGGGGATTGTTGGGATGCCATATGTGTACATGTTGATCATCATCATGGTCAGGATCATGTTCTCCATTGTGGTCCACGAGACATGATCTCCTCAATTTACCCCTAGGCATGGGGGGATAACATAACCATATTTGACATGGCTCTCTCCATGGTAATGATAACTCATTGAGATAATCAATACCAATGAGAATGCATAAAGATGATGTCTACTACTCTCATCTTCCTCTCTCTACATATTTCCCCTCTAAGCCCTATCCTATGGCTAGAGTTGAATGAACCCTATTCACTCTCCCCACAAAACCCCAAAACATGACTCTCTATAACCATAATGTCTAAATCATTTATATATAAATCTCATAGTCTTTTATCACTTCATCCCATGTAAGGCCAACGAAATCCAACAATGGTGATGGAAGCCCAACCATCTACTTTTTGAGTGTCCATCTATTCTTAGAGATTTATGAAGGCAACACAAACTCTAGAAACAATTATGAGTTATTTATGTTGAGGAAACAACCTTGTGGGACTCTTTTTTTTTCCATGTGGTAGCCTCTAATTGGTCAAATTTTACACATGGTGCCTTCTCTTGCAGCCATGTCACATGCTAGTTAGACATCAACCTTCTTTGCCTTGTAGGGGGTGTGTGTCCTCCTTATTTCTTCTTTATAGAGGTTGGGATGTCTCATGCATTGCTTCACATAGGCCCTTCCTTATGATTTTTTCTCTAAATATATATCTCATGTCAAATGTGAAGTGTAGTGAGAGGCCATTCAACGTGAGGTCATGAGGTGTGAGTCCATGATATGATAAATTCATGCGGTGTGAGGGGAAATTATATGTTTGATCCACATAGTACATGCTTCCTATCTCAACGTGCTTCCTAGCTCTGAATGACCTTTTAACTTAGTCATTTTCCTCCTCTTTCTCGTGCTTTGTGCCCTTACATTGTGTGGAGGATGGACAACAACTCCACATGGATCCTGTCAATACCTCCACATGACTAAGAACTCCACATACACTTTCCTTAGCCATTTTTTTCAAATGTATTCATGGCTTCTCTCTAGGCATGAATTGGGCTTCACAAAATCATATAAAATGATCTTTAAGCATAGAATTTCATGGGTGTTCTCTCGCTTGAAAAAAAAAAAAAAAACCTCTGGCATATAAAGTCTTCAAGTATCCAATTTGTATCAATATCACATCACTCATCTCCATGCCATGATTTTTGAGGATCCAATTCATATTATTATTACATGGATCATCTCTATAAGTGCACTCATCTCCATGCCATGGACCTTAAGAAGCTAAATTATTGGCATGATATTTCATACATGCCATTTAACAAGCTGATTCGATCACATAATGTAAGTGGTAATGTTCCTTTGATCTAGAAAGACATCAACCAATAAAAATCCTTTAGAATATATGATCATTGAGAAGCGAGGAGGTCTAAATGGAATCAAATTAAGATTGTTAACCTTTTAATCAAATTATGGGAGGCAATAACCCCTAAATTGATCATCGAAATCCATTCTAACTACATGCTTAAGAAAATCACCTCAAATTTTGTCACTATGGTGGGCCCCACATGGCATGTGGCATCGAAAATCAATGTTGAATGAAGTATAACTTATTTGACATGGTAAAATCATGTTATGCCATGTGTTTAGGGATTGATTTATGGGTACATCGTGGATAAGCATGGATTTCATATGGATTCAACGAAGATTCAAGTCATATGTAATTGGCCAGCCCTAAAGACACTAATGGAACTTTAAAAATTATTGGGCCTTACCAATCATAAGTTTATGTTGGTATTCTCTCATATTTCTTGGCCCCTAAGCCAAGCGACAAAGGTTTTAGCTAAGGCCAGGTTTGTATGGGCTAAGGAACAACATAAATCATTCAAGGAGCTAAAGCATCCTTTCCTCAATGCTAATCCTCATTCTGTCAAATTTGCAACAACCATTCAATGTTGAGATAAATTCCTCAAATTATGGAGTTGGTGTAATCCTCGTTCAACATGGACATCTAGTGGCTTTTCATGGTGAGACATTCTTTGACATTGTTAAAATATACCCCACCTATGAAAATGAATTTTACTCCATTGTACATGCATGTTAGTAAGGTAAGCATTATGTTATTGGAAATGAAACAATGATCCACACTAACCACAAGCCTCCATATTTACACAAACTCATGCAAAGTTGTAGAATGACTACCTGTTGGGTTAATCTTGATTGGGCCATAGAGTTGTTGATTCAATCATTCTTGGGTTTACTATTAATGGTTTAAGGGCCCATGGTGTTGGGTAACCCATGGTCTTTGATGTGATTCTTTGTCTGCATGGTCATGCATGTCCTTGCATGGATATCTCTACACCATGCATGTCTTTTCATGTCTTCACATAGATATATCCACTTTATGCATGTATTTGCTTGGCTATCTCTAGGCCATGCATGTCTTTACATTGTAATCTAATTCTAGTAAAGGAATTAGGATTTTAATTGATGAAGCCTATTTAATGGCTTGAGATACTATATTGTAAGTAACCTCAAGTATCTTCCATTGGCTGATGATGGCATGGCTTGGTTGGTTTGGTAAAGGTTAGTAGATATCTATGGAGGTATTGGTTCACCCTGTTAAGGGTTTCCAGGGTAAATCTCTAGTGTCCATTTATGTGCACACTTTCTTGTTGTGTTATTTCTCTCTCGATTTTTAACATGGTATCAGAGATGGATGGACTTGGAATCTCCAACGAGAGTGGTTTTAAGTTGAGATCCATGCTTATGAAATAGTTGGTAAAGTGAGTGGCTTGTGGAAGAGAGATATGCACAAAAATTGAAGTGATGGTTCATGGGTTTATGAACCGTGGTGAATGACATGTGGATGTGGAGCATAGGCAAAAGTGCATTGAGGATGAAGTACTCGGTGAATGAATGCTTAGGTACATTTTATTTGGAGAAGAGAGGGATGTTAGTAGATGCTTCTTGCATCGTTCGCTCAGGCATGTAGTGGATTGACATGGAGCATAGACGGAAGTGCATTAAGGAAGAAGTACTTTGTGAATGAATGCTTAGGTGCATTTTATTTGGAGTAGGGAGGGATGTCAGTATATGCTTCTTGCATCGATTTCTCAGGCATGTAGTGGATCTATGTGGAGCATAGACGGAAGTGCATTAAGGAAGAAGTACTCGGTGAATGAGAGATTTGGATCACTATATTTGGAGAAAGGAGGGATGTTGGTAAAGAAGTCGGTAGATGCTTCTTGCATCTTCTGCTCGAGCATACCGTGGTAATATAATTTTTTCTCTATGTAATTATCTTTGGAGCAGGAGGGATGTTGGCAATGAAACAGGTTGATTTTTCACAACATCATGAGGCATACAATTGTAATTATTTTTATGGAGTTGGATTTTATCACATATAAATAGGCATATGGATCTAAGACCTATATAGGCATGCATACCCCTGGTTTGATGGTTCACCAGTATAAAGTCTAGATGTAGACCTAGGTGATAGGGGGTCTTGTTGTATTCCTAATACTCAATTATAAACTTTGAGGGGGGTAGGTGTTTATTCCAAGTCAAGTTTAAAGCGGGGGGGTGTTAGCTTAATCTTGATTTTGTCATAGAGTTGTTGATTCGGTCATTGTTGGGTTTACCATTAGTGATTTATGGGCCCATGGTATTGGGTAACCCATGGTATTTTATGTGATTATTTTCTTGTCTTTACATGGACATGCATGTCCTTGCATGGTTATCTCCACACCATACATATATTTCCATTTCTTCGCATAGTTATATCCACTCCATGCATGTATTTGCATGGTTATCTCTAGGCCATGCATGTCTTTGCATTGTAATATAATTTCAGCAAAGGAATTAGGATTGTAATTGATGAAGTTTATTTAATGGCTTGAGATACTCTATTGCAAGTAACTTCAAGTAGCTTCCATTGGTTTATGATGGCATGGCTTGGCCGGTTTGGGAAAGGTTAATAGATATCTATGGAGGTGTTTATTTTCCCGGTTAAAGGTTTCCAAGGTAAATATCTAGTGTCCATTTATGTAAATGCTTTCTTGTACTGCTATTTCTCTCTCAGTTTTTAACACTACCATTAAAAGTGTTCCAGGTACCTTCAACATTGCCACCTAAACATTAAGTACATTAAGAGAAACATTAATCAAGTTTTAGACTTCCTTAGTTTACTTTCCATTGTGGCACTAACCATAGTCCTCAATTCCTATGGAAATGATACCCCATAGTGGCCCCAACTACATGGTAGTGATCTTTGTTACCCCCAACCTAGGGGTAACTAAAGAGATCATGTCTCAAGGCCCACAGGTTGTAGACATGGAGTGTTGAGAGACAGATGGATAGAGCATAGATCTGGACGGGCCCTTATTTTCATTGATACATCCTACACATCACCAACAGTAGCATCCACCACACTGACCTGGTTCCTACAAGGAAATGGGTCTTTCTCCATGAGGTAATGAGTATGGGTATCATGGTACATATCACTTTGATATTTAAAGAATTTGAACATGCTGCAAAGGATCTTTATTTATTTCAGAACATTTTTTTGGACTTTATGCTCTTTGTCTTATTTAAACATGAGAGGGGTGGCATTGTGTCCTAGTAAGTTGGCTTCCCTCAGGAATAGGTTGCTACTGGGTGGTTCCCTAAAAATTCATCGTCCGCTCCCTACCATACTTGTCACTTTCTATAATTTTTCTCCTCCGTCTCCCGAATATTTGGGATCTTCGGGTGTATTGACCCAAGAAGGGATTGTACCTTACCTCATTGGAAGAAGGGTTTGAAGGCCTAGAGTATAAAATTAGTTGGAAAAAGATAAAATCCAATCATAAAACCTTTGAGATGTTTCTCTCAAGGATCCCTGAGAAAGTAAAGAAACACTTCTATGTAAGAATAGGGGACCCACAAATTGAATGATAATGAATAATCATGGTTTTAGTTGGGGGATAGGAGGTCTCATCATGAACCAACCTATCATGATCATAAGTATTTAGCGGTATGGAATTACCATCATCTGGTCACCAAGCCAGGGTAGTGGATCTTAGTTACATGATTGAGGGAAAGGGGGTCTCATCACGAACCAACCTACTCATTCCCACGAGGTATTTGTGAATGACATTGTTGTATCTGGATACCAAGCCAGGACAATGGCTTCCAACTAAGTCCTTGAAACATGAAAGAAAAAGCTAAGAAGAAGAGTGGCAAACAAATGGGCTTGGAAAAAATTAGATTTAGGAAAAGGTGTAGCTCGCCCTCCACAAAGGCACCCATGGGTAAGACAATACAAACCCTTGTATGTCATGAACCCCATCCCAAAAATTTTACCCCACGCCATCTCACATACACATATGAATGGGATGGGGTCCACCTAGGAAACACCCTATACCTTGGAGTCATTAACCCAATAGGGCATCTTGAGACCCTTCCCAAACGTCCCACCTATGGGGCTCAACGTCACCCTAGAGGAGCATGACGTCATCCTTAGAAAGATTTTTAATGTAGTTTTGTGTAAATTTAATTTTGAAGTAAATGTTCAGGGTCAGCCCTGATTTTTTGACCTAAAGTAATTAAAGGTCAATTTTTTGTATAAATAAACAAAAAGTGACATTCATTTTATCATAACTCTCACTTGGAGAGAAGAGAACTGAAATTTGCGCCCTATTTGGGAGTACTTGGTTGAAATAAGGAAGGCGCACTTGTCTTGGAGACAATTTTTTGCAACTTGGATCAAATTTGGTGAAGTGTTATGGAAATCTAGTGTTTATTGGCATGATTATTCTTGTTGAAAGTAAGTAAATCTGCTTTTTCATTTCATTGGAATGGTTATGGTATTGTTTACTTTCTCATGATAAAGATTATGAAATTGCATGCTAGATAAACCCTAGAAGTAAAGAACTTAAGGTGCTACTTCCTTACTTTTCATTTGCTAAGCTTTGCTAAATTGGTTTCAATTGTCAAGCCTTTAAAGCCCTAAAGTTCTATCACTTTAGAGGCATTGATTAATTATTGTTGCATATAATTATAATATTCAAAGAAGTCTAAGAAGAAGGACGCACTAGGGTCTAGAAGAGCCTACACCCTAGCTAGCTCCCTTCTCAAAGCTTGGATCCTAGGAAGACTTAAGGTGCTACTCTTCCTAGGTCCATTCTTTCTTAGATTAGCATTATCATCATTGTTCTTAGCTCCAAGTAGAAGCCGCCACCTTTGACTCCATCACCCTCTAAGGCACTAAGTCTTCACCTCTTCCTCTTTGAGAAAACACTCAAATATAAACCTTCAACTTATACCTTTACTAACTACTACTAACACTAACCTAGTCTAGTGAAACTAATCTTACTTTGATGTTGTTATAACCTCTGTTACAACCACCTATTAGCAACATTTTTTGAACTTATTGGCTAGCAAAATCATTTCATATTTTGCATGTGACATAATACTATCATTCAAGAGTTAAAGTGTTACATTTCATTGTCATTTAAGTGCATTAGGTCACTAGGGATGTCTCCCTTGGGGTAGTTTTATCTTACTCCTAAACAGAAATGCGTTTCCTATTAAGGTGACAATGATAGGTCACTCCCTTGTTACGCAATCTTGTCTGACTTGCCTTGGGATTTGGGCAAGTACATGTTGTGCGATAACAATCTTGACTTAGCTAATACATACTATACATTTATAATAGGTAAATAAGTTTTAGACTTTTCACTTCCAAGATGGATTTCTATGATATTTGAGCCATATATTTGTTCCTTTTGATGAGTGTGAGAAGATGAATTGGATAACTTGTTATAGTTAGGCAATAGGGCACTTTAGCATGGAGAATACAATGGTAGTTCTACATAATTAATTTACATTGGCCAAACCTCCAACATGGAATAAGTATATATTAGATTGTGCACTACATGTGCCATTACCTACAATCAAGAAGAAAGGACTATACACTACTTTGTCCACTCTAGAAATCCTTGGGAGATAGTCTACATGGATTTCATGTTAGGTATTCCCTCAACCAAGCATGTTCATGATTGTGTTTTTGTGCTTGTTGATTAATTCTCTAAGATGGGAATTTTGGCAGCTTGCAAGAAGCGAATCACAATAAAATCCAATGCTAATCTCTTCTTCGAGCATATTTGGGTCACTTTGTGGTTCCAAAGACCATTGCCTATGATCAAGACAACGATTTCCTAAGTATCTTGAGGTCCAACTTTTAGTTCATTATATACACTAAACTAACCAAATCCACTGCATTCCACCCCTACACTAATGGATAGAGGGAGGTAGTCAACTAGATGATTGTACATGTCCTTAGAATGTACAACTTGAAACATCCACATACGTGGGATAAAATACTTTCTTATATTCAACACAACTACAAAAAAACTCTTGACCATTGGATAGAGGGAGGTAGTCAACTAGATGATTGTACATATCCTTAGAATGTACAGCTCGAAACATCCACATACGTGGGATAAAATACTTTCTTATATTCAACACAACTACAAAAAAACTCTTGACCATTCTACAACCCACAATGCGTTTCAGGTGTGTCTAGGGTTATATCCACTAGACCTAATTGATGTAGCTCTACCAAATGAATTATCACAAAAAGAGTTCTCCCATGCTTAGAATGAGGTAGACAAAGAAATCATTTTTTGAATGGATCCAACACATTCAACATGATATTATGTAGAAAACCAATGTGAAGTACAAGCAA
>CBVK0101683394.1:0-16822 GCA_900067695.1 Picea abies | reverse complement strand
GAAATGGTGGAGAAATTAGGACTACAAAAAGTGTCACATCCTACTCCAGACACAGTGTCTTGGTTGTAGAAGGGGCATCAAATTTTGGTAAGTGAACAATGCAAAGTAGAAATTCAAATTGGTAGTTATAAGGATGAAATTTTGTGTGATGTTATTTCCATGGATGTTTGTCATATTTTGTTGGGGAGACCGTGGAAATATGATAGGAAAGCAATGCATGATGGAAGAAAGAATACATATACCCTTGAGAAGAATGGACACACACATGTGCTGCTACCACTGAAATTTGAAGCAACTAAGGATGAAGTTGGTCCAAGTATACTACTCATGAGTTGGAAGCAACTCTTGCAAGAAATCAAGAAGGAAGAGGAGGTATGATTTTCTTTTGTTGGTAAGCCTACATTAATTTTCACTAGCACCACTATAAATGATTTACTTATTGATGTTCAAACATTTTTAGATGAATTTATTGATATAGTATTTGATGAATTGCCTAATACTTTTCCTCCTATTATAAGAATTAGTCATCATATTGATCTAATTTCAAGAGCTAGTTTTCAAAACAAAGTTGCATATAGGTTGACACCAAGAGAAAATGAAGAAATCGGAAAGCAAGTCCATGCGATGTTGGAAAAAGGTTTGGTCAAGAAGAGTTGAAGTCCCTATGTAGTACCTACCGTGTTAAGTCCAAAGAAGGATGGTGGGTTGAGGATGTGTACGACCTTCAGAGTAATCAACAAGATAACAATCATGTACAGATTTCCCTCGCCAAGAATGGATGATTTAATGGATTGCTTAATTGGAGAAAATTATTTTCTTAATATAGACTTGAAGAGTAGTTATCATCAGATAAGGACGAGGGAAGGAGATGAGTGGAAGACAACCTTCAATACTAATGAGGGACTATATGAATGAATCGTCATGCATTTTGGCTTCATAAATGATCCCATCACATTCATGAGGTTAATGAATGAGTTACTTAAGGATTTTATTGGCAAATTTGTAATTGTTTATTTACATAAAATCCTTGTTTACAACAAAACTAAAGAGGAACATTTGAGATGTTTGAAATTGGTGTTGAAGAGATTGCAACAAGAGAAGATTTTAATAAATTTGAAGAAGTGTTCCTTCATGAAGACATAACTAGTTTACTTGGGATTTGTGATTTCTCAAGAGGAATTGAAGATGGATCCATAGAAGGTAAGAGCTATAAAATAATGGCCTTCTCCAAACTCTGTTGTTGAGGTAAGAAGATTTCACAGATTAGCAAGCTTTTACAGAAAATTTATCAGAAAGTTTAGTAGTATTTTTTCTCCTATAGTATATACTCTAAGGAAGGAACATCAGTCTTTTAAGTGGACAAGAGAAGATGAAAATGGATTTAGATTGTTAAAGGAGAAGATTACAGAGAAACCAGTTTTGATTTTACCATATTTTCAAAAGCCTTTTCAAGTTAGATATGATGCAATTGGGGTGGCAATTGGTGCTGTCCTGAGTCAAGAAGATAAACATGTTGCCTATTTTAATGAGAAATTGAATGTTTCCAATAATAAATATTCAACTTATGACATAGATTTTTATGCAGTGATGTAGGCCCTGAAGAAGTGGAGGCATTTCCTTATGCCTAAAAAATTCATCTTATATTCTGATAACCATGCTTTGCAATTTATAACAAAGCAGGAGAAATTAAATAAAAAAACATGCCAAATGGGTAGAATTAAGGAATTTTTTTACTTTTTTTTATTAAACATATTAGTGGGAGTGATAACAAGGTTGCATATGCATTGAGAAGGACATGTTTAATTTTTCATGAATTTCAATTAAGTACGTTGGGATTTGATAATCTTAAAGAGATGTATAGAGAAGATCTAGACTTTAAAGAAACCTATGAAGCATGTAAAAATCTAGTGATGGGAGATAGGAGTCCTTGGATGGAGTACATGATACATGATGGATTTCAACATAATTTTTCAGTGTGCCAAAGGAAAGAAACAAAATGCAGGTTTATATCAACCATTTCCTATACCAGACATGCCATGGGATGCCATAAGAATGGACTTTGTTTTAGGTTTTACTAGAACACAGAGATGAAATGATTCAATCTTTTTAGTCGTTGATAGATTTTCAAAGATGGAACACTTTATATCTTGTTATAAAACTATTGATGTAACACACATAACACAATTATTCTTTAAGGATATTGTGAGATTGCATGTATTTCCCAGAAGTATAGTTTCAAATAAAGATACTAAATTTGTTGGACATTTATAAAGAACCTTGTGGAAAAATATTGGAACAAACTTATCATTTAGTACATCCTATCACCCTCATACTGATGGGCATATTGAAGTGGTAAATAGAATTTTGGGTAAATTTCTGAGGAGTTTATTTTATGAACATAAAAATAAGTGGGATGAAGTTTTACCACAATCTAAATTTGCTTATAATGACTCACCCAACAAAACCATCAATCTGATATAAGGATGGAATGCAATAAGTTAGCTTCAACCTGGGTTAACACTCGGTCAGAAAGCCTGGTCTTATGGTGGAAAAAAGATGGTGCATTCGAAGCCTTTCACCCTGCTTGAGTTGGGCTATGGTTGTAGCTCTCGATCCTCGAGAATATTGCTGAAAATCACCTACAACAATATTAAATTTGAGAAGAAAGAGGAAGAAGAAGGTCGCATATCAATACACATTGACATTTGAATAAAGAGGACATGATCGACATCGATTCAGTGAGGCTATCACAACATATGAAATTCCTTCATGTAATTTTCTGCAATATTAACTGCCTTATGACTTAATTTCACTAGAATAAAATGAGAAACATTTGTTAATTTATCCAGCACTACCATTATTGAATCATGTTGCTTTGTTGTTTTGGGTAATTTAGTGACAAAATCAATGGCTACAACTTCCCAATTCCACTCTAGGATTGGTAATGGATGTAGAAAACCTATTGGGTGTCTATGTTCAACCTTCACTATTTGACATTACACACACCTACCAATGTAATCAACAACATCCTTATTCATTATTGGCCAAAAGTATTGGCTTTTTATTGTTGCAATTGTTTTTTGGTAACCATGATGTCCGACATATGGAACATTATGCACTTCTTTTAACACCAATTTCCTTCATTCTCTGGAATTAGGAACATAAATTTTATTTTTGTGAATAAGTATTCCATCTTATCTCACCTTATACTCTTTAAGTTTTTTTTGTACATCTTACTACTATAAGATTACTTTTACCTATAGGCAATGCTGGTATGTAAGGCAATGCTGGTATGTAACAACAATATCCAAAATTCTGCTATTTAAATCTTATCTATGCATACTAATGGTTTTAGCATGCATGCTATGTACCATTTTGTTGAGTGCATTAACAAACTTATTTTCTTTCCATTTGATATGCTTAATGTCAAATTCATACTCACTTAAAATTTCCATCCATCTTGTTTTTCTAGAATTTAATATTGGTTGATCAAACAGATATTTCGAACCACTATGGTTTGTCCTCAATTCAAATTTCTTCCCCATTAAGTAATATTTCCTCATATTCAATGCATGTACCATGTCAGCAAGCTCCAAATCATGTGTGGCATAATTCCTTTCATGTTATTTAAGTTTTATGGACTCATAACTAATGACATGTCCCTTTTGAGTAAGGAATCCACCAAGTCATTTGCATGCATTCGTGCATACCATACAATTTTCATTGGATTTTCAATCTTAAAAATAGGTGCACTAGTAAGTAATTCATTCAATAGGTGAAAAAATTCTTCACACTTTTCAATCCATTCAAATATAGTTCCGTTCCTTTTTAAAGAAGTGATGGGATGAGCAATCTTGCAAAATCCTTCTATAAACCTTACGTAGTATCCAACTAATCCCATAAAAGATTTGACTTTTGTAACACTCTTTGGTGTTGGACATCCCCTAATGGATCCAATCTTCTATAGATCATCTACTATACCTTCCTCTAGAATGATGTTCCCAAAATAATGGATCTTCTCTTTGTAAAAATAACACTTGATTAGCTTGGCATACAATTGATGCCCCCTTAGCACTTACAACACCATTCTCAAGAGTTGTTCATTTTGATCCTCCGAATTGGATTAATAAGTATGTCATCCAAGAATAAAATGACAAATCTATATAGATATCTTTTGAATATGCCATTCATTAAGCACATAAATATAGTTGGTGAATTGGTCAATCCAAATGGAACCACTACAAATTCATAATACCCATACCTGGTTCTAAAATATGTCTCACTAATATATTCTTCCTTGATTCTCACTTGGTGATATCCCGATCTTAGATCTATCTTAGATTATTAAAGAGGTCATGAATTCTGGGTAGAGGGTATTTATTCTTCACAGTGGCTTTATTCAATTGTCTAAAGTCAATACTTAGACTCAACATTCCATCCTTCTTTTTCACAATGAATATTGGTGCTCCCTAAGATGAAACACTTGGGCGTATGTACATTTTCTTCAATAATTCTTCCAGATTCATTTGTAATTATTTTAATTTTGGTGTGTTCATTCTATAAGGAGTTTTTGATATTGGGGAAACTTTGAGTACTAAATCAATAGAGAAATCTATATGCCTCTTTGGTGGAAATCCTGGTATTTATTTGAATACATCCTCCAACTCTTGCAATATTGAAAAATCTTCAAGACTTGGCCATTCGGTCTTGTTTAGATCCTCCACATGAGTTGCATGCAATTGACATCCTTTCCTGAAGAATCTCTTCAAGTGTAAGGCTGTAATCTCCCTTACAGAAATGAGTCTTGGAATTCCTTACATAGTGCAGTTCTTTCCTTATTCATCAAGACATGTAAATGTCTTGTTATGGAAATATAGGATAACATGATGCTTGTTCAACCAATCCATTCCAATTAGGATATCTTAATATCCTAATGGTATGATATTCAAATCAGCATTTGTATTCATTCCATTCAAATCTATTGGGAAACCTCTGACAATATCATTGATCCTTCTTTTGGTCCCAACGACTAACTGAATCAACGATGATATTTCAAGATTACTTTTCATCAAATGAAATATATCCACTACTTTAGGATCAATGTAACTATGGATTTCTCCTAAGTAAATCAAAATAACAACAAGATGATTTGTAATCTTACCTTCCACATCAATCATATGGGATTGATGTTTTTATTATTGATCTTCCAGGGATGAACATATCCTTGGAATATTTATTCCCATGTCTTCCAGTATAGTATCCTATTGAATTTTGTGCAATGTCCTAATTTTTTATTTTGTATGATGGAAATATTTATACATGTGATCTTGTTTACATCCCCAACAATTGATTGGTATCCTTCCCCCTTTTCCGAAGGAGTCTTCCATCTTGGATTCATTCTTAGTAGGTTGATGTTGCTGATATGTATTAGGACCGTCTCTATTGAAATAAGGTTTGAATCCTATCCTTCTATGATCTTATATTTCCTTCTTCTTATCCTTCCAAGACTTCTAAAATGTATCTCTTCCTTTTCCTTGCTCAGATAGGTACTTGGATTTTCTAATGGTCTCTACCAAAGTTCTAGGTTCATCAAATTGAATTTTAACTTTGTAAAAATATGGCAGTCCACTTAGAAAACTTTATATTTTCACCATATCCTCTTTGATTAAATCCACATACCTAAAAAACTTCAAGAACTTGTTTTCATATTCTTGCATGGTCATGCTGATCTCCAACTTGATTTCAAGTAACTCCTGCATCTTCTTATCATAATTGTTCTATAAAAGATATTGCTATTGGAAGTATTTCTTGAATTTCTTCCAAGAAATCATTTTCTCATCAATTTGATTGATTTCCTTCAATTAGTCCCACCACATAGAATATTTTTGATGAAAAAAATACATGGAAATCCTGGCTTCTAAGTTGGATGAGTAGCTATGCAATTGAAAATATTTTCTGATTCCAAGCAACCATGTTTTAGTGTCATCTCCCCTTCTAAATTCACCATCAATGTTCGGTGGCTTAAGTTTTCTGAGCTCACCTTGCAAGATATCCAACTCATATATTCTTTTTGTATTCCTAATAGGAGACACTTTTTGGTTGTTTCTTGAATCTTCATATGCATAAAACTTTATGGCTAAATGAGTAGGTGAGTAGTGTTTTCTTTGAGCTCTACTAACATTTCTTGAGTGCCTGTATCATCTATAGTTATATCTCCTTGCATGGGGTATGCCTTATTCCTCATGTATTGAGCTTGTTCCATTCTTCATTTGTCTTCGCAATTGATTTAGGATTTGTAACAACTAAATATTGATTTGCTTTTGTTCCTCCTAGGCTCTTATTATCTTTTCATTATCATCTCTATAACTCTGTATTTCCATTCTTAAAATTATCATAGTCTCTATCAATTTTGTTGGCTCCACCCTACTCCTATGTCCATTATGTAACATCCACACTACGATACCCATTTTAATTAATGCTTAATGTAGATATAATATGTGGCTACGACCAAGCGATGAATATGCGAAACATATTTCTGAATGTTAATAATAAAATAATGTGATGCTAGCTACTAAGGGGACATGGATAGAGATGGGGGATCGATTAATACACAAGAGAGGGGAGGGTCTAAGAGAATTCGTAAGAGGGGTCCAAGGGGAAATTACCCAAGTATATTAATTCAACCCTTTTCCCTAAATTTCCTATTGGTATATGAACCTTCTAATTTCTGATTGAGTGTTCCCAAAGCCAATCATTGAATGCATGTAAGAGGGTTGGTGTGAGAAGTCACATGTCATAATTATTGGGAGCATGGGGGATAAATATAATTCTCTTGGGGAAGTGTTTGAGTCGATCAAGCAATCCAAAGGAGAGAAATTTTTATGGGCAACTACAACAATCTTTAAATATTCAGTTTTTGTGCATGAAGAGCAAGCAAAGAGAAAAAGAGAGAGATTGAAGCTGGGACATCCATGGGGAGTGAATTATAGAGAATGATGGAGTGTTTTGGGAGTGTTTTTGTTTTGAATATTGAAGAGAAAGGTTATAAAGATTGAAGACTAAACTCCCGTGAGTTGCAATGTAACAACAAATGTTTGCTATTGTTTTTGGTTGGTAGTTTCCCTAGTAGTGATCTCCCTTGAGTTGCCATCAGATAGATTCATGGTTACCTTTGATAGAGATAACATGATAAATGAATGGGGTTCCAGAGGCACTAACATTAGTGAAGGAGTACATTCCTTGGGTTGGGAAGGTTGAGAGGAAGAGAGATGGTGGAAAAATCAGGATAACTATAAGAGAATACCAATGGGTTGTGAGTTTTCTGAGATGTGAGTGGACAGTGAGAGAGCACCCTATTTTGTCTATTTTTAGACCAAGCACAAGGGTGACTTGCTTTTGAGGTTTGGAACAAAAAGTATATGGTTGGTTGGAACGTCTGCCCCAAGCAGTTGCTTGCACAACTGCTATAAAAGATAAGTCTTTTATCTTATTTTTGTTTGTATTATGAGTTTATTTGTTGTGCACTAACTCTAAAATTGACATTGATTTATTATACTGTTGTAATAAGCTATTTATTCATTCATGTGTTATTTTAGCATGCTATATATGAATCTCATTTATGGTAATAGACAACAGTTAAATCTGTATGTAAATCATAGCTAGAAGCTACATGAAATTAGTTAGATAGTAGAAATTTTATTATTCGAAGTATTCCACATAATAATGTTCCTCATTCAGGAAGTGAGACATTAAATTATAGTATCAGAGCGTCTAGTTCAAACACCGGGCTTGTATGGGCCCGAACTAGTGTGAACTTGAAAATTTCATTGTTGCAGATTTTGTCTCTGATGAATTTGGGGAAAATGTGAAAATTAGAGAGAAATCCCCAAATTAGTGAGAAAAATCTAAGTTTGAATGACTTAGGACTATATAAGAGAGGTTTAATGGAGTCGATCTACAGATTTTCAGAGCTAAATCCAACTTGGAAGTTCAAATTTCATGTTTGAATAACTGTTGTAGTGTTTTACGAAGTTTACTGAATCGATGGTTGAGATCGTATTTGATCTTGAGATCAATGACCCAGATTCACTTTAATAAATTTAAAAAAAATTTACAATGTTTCAACCATTTGAAAGGTGAAGTAGATTGATGACCATGATTCATTTTTGACCATTTTGAAGTTGAAATAGATCAACTATTGAGATTCATTTTCGATTGTTTAAAAATGGATCAAATGAATGGTTTGGATTCATTTTTGACCATTGGGAGGTTGGGGACAATCAATCGTCAGTATTCAATTTAGAGGTTTACATAGAGGAGTATACTGATAATAAGATCGGTTTGAATAATATATCGAGGGTCCAAACTCATCGAAGATTCGGTCGAAAATTTTCTAAGGGTTGGAGTTGGCCAAAGGAAGTCATCGATGGCCGACAACCAATGGTCAGGTTGGCAAGATTGGTGAAGTGTTGGTCACCAAGAAAAATAATTGATGGGCGATGATTGGGTCGGCCAAACCGAAAAAGTGATTTCATCATGCAAGAGAAATTGTTGATGGATAATGGATCGATGGTCGAGTTTCGATCAAGTCGGTGAAGTATTTCGATCATACAAGATAATTTTCTAATGGTTGATGGGTCGATGGTCAGGTATCTGTTGATTCAACTATGTGTTCAGGTCATCCAAGAGAAAAAATCAATGGCCAATGAAGGAAAGATGGTGATGATGTGTCATGAAATGTCAACATCCATGTGCCATGCCATGTCAACATCCACATGTCATGCCACATTATCCAAGTTGACACCTCAGGATGATGTCTCATGCCACATCAACATCCAGGTGTTGTGCCACATTAGCCAAGTTGACACCTCAGGATGATGTGTCATTCCACATCAACATCTATGTGTTGTGCCATGTTAACCAAGTTGACACCTCTGGATGATGTGTCATGCGACATCAACATCCATGTCTCATTCCATGTTATCAGTTTCCACGTCATCCCAGAAGCGGTTGATGGACAATGGTTGGGTTGACTGAATTGGTAAAGAGTTCTTATCCACCAAAAAAGATCATTGACAACCGATGGGCCAACAATAGGGTCGGCTGAACTGGAGAGGTGTTTCATCAATCAATGGGGATCTCTGATGACCGATGGTAGGGTTGGTTGGTTTAGTGTTTTGTTGCGAATTGATTGTCAAAGGGAATGGGCTGATGACTAATGGTCGGGTTGGAATTTTTGGAAAAATGTTGCATGCATCCAAAGGAAAGTGCCAATCACTGATCATCGATGGAACCAGATCAATGACTTAGATTTCACCTAATTTGAGATCAATGCATTACATTTAAAAGGGTTGTTATAACAATAAAATAGTCAGTTTTGTATGAAATTTTTTGTATTTTTTCATATTTTTGAATGTCATTAACTTGTGGGGTGATTTTGAGGCCCTAAGCGATTATTTTAGCCAATAAAAATCCATGAGAATATATTTTTATATAATACACTTTATTTTTTCAGCTCAAATAAAATAACTCGAAGAGAGTAATCCAATGAGCTATCCCAGGTGCAAAATAGAGCTCATATGAGAAAGTTACAACCAAAACATTAGGGGTAAAAATTTCGGCACCAGATTACTTCCATAAAGCATAACACCTTTCTTAGAAGTCCGTTTGGGGCACCAGAGTAGTCTATGGAAATATTATGATCTATAGAAGACATGAATGGAGCCAGATTTGGAATTTGGGAATGTAAAAATGTGCATGAAGAAAAATAAGTCACCTGTAGTATACATGGATAAATTGGGAAAATGATTCAAAACTTCTCTAGACCATAACTTTAAACTCGGAGCTTGGATTTGAGAAAACAAATAGTTGCTGAAAATTTATTGAGGAGGAGAAGACATATATCAACCCAAAATTTTGAATTAGATACTAAAATTTCTCAGAAAGTGATAAATGAGATTTCTGTAGTAGTAAAAGAGTGGGAATTACAACTTGTAAATGTTGGAACTTTTTGCTTGGAACTCAGATTGATGCATGAGTACATATGTTGGCGATATTTTTTAGAGTGGAATGCATCTAAGGAATCAAATTTTGATTTGGTGCATTGAGTCCTTCATAAAATTTGGATAAAACGGTAAGTTGTATTCTAATTGATGAAATGTTCTATGTTATGAATGTTCTGACAATAATTATTACATGCACATTTCTTGCAGAATTAGAGGTGTAGGAAAACAAATTTGGTTATTATATGAGGATTAGATTATGGAAGATGCTCAAGGATATTACAACCATGAGGAAGAGATCAAAGGTCTTCATTTTAGCATGGGAAATGATAAGATAGAGTCAAATGGAATAAGGGACAAGCAAGAGCCTGTAACTATGAGAAGTATGCATAGGGAAGTGGAGAACCATAGAGAAAATAATGAAAGGATGATGAAGGATCTTGAAGAGATAATTCAAAGTCTAAATATGATAAGAAATTCAACAAATACTTTGACACCAAGCAATCATCTAGTGTTAGACAAGTGTCATCATCCAAATCCCATAGAAAAAGGGATGATCATGGAAATGATAGGCAATAAAGAAGCATGAGTAGGTTCCATCATTCACCAAGGCATTCCACCAGAAGAAATCATGCAAGTTTAGGGCCAAGGAGCATCCCAAGTGTGTCTATTCTCAGGAGGCAAAGGAGAAGGCCCAAGGCAAAAAACTTGCAAAGTGAACTCAAGAATATTAAGCCACCAACTTTCAATGGTGAGCATAGGAAAGGAGAAGAGGCTGAGGCTTGGTTGTTGGAAATGACTAAACATTTTCAATTGCATGATTACCCCTCAAGGGTGGAAGCAATAATTGAAACCTACCACTTGCAAGGAAAGGAAACCGTGTGGTGGGATCAACTTAAGAAAACAAAGAACCTTGATGAGAAGAGGATCTTATGGAGTAAGTTCAAAGGATATTTACAAGATAAATGTTCATTAAAGCATTACCGTGAGAAGAAGATGAAAGAGTTATTCGAAATCAAGTTGGGAAGCATGATAATGGAGAAATATGAGAAGAGGTTCTTTGAATTGCTGAAGTATGTTGACTGTTGACTTCATAAAGGATGAGAAGGTGAAAATCAAAAGGTTTCTAAGTGGGTTACCCTCCTTCTATAGTGATAAGATTCAATATGATAATCCCAAAACTTTGGAGGAAGTCATAAGGAGAGTGACACATATTTGTGTGCATAGAACAGGAAGGCCAATTTTCCAAAAGGCTTGGAATGACAAGATGAAAGGGAAAAAGGATCAAAGGAAGAAAGGTTTTAAGCCACCATTTTTCAAGAATAAATCTCATGCAAATCAACGAGGTCAATCAACCTAAAATGAACACAAGACTGCAGATTCATTTGGGAAAATTCCAAGGTATTAGCTTATATAAGGCCAAGGAGGTAGCATGTACGTGCACACTCAAAGCCTGTACAAGGCCAAGGAAGTAGCATGTACTTTCACACTTAGAGCCTGTACAATATTGTTGGGGATGTGAGGGAAATCACTTATATATGGACTTCCCTCACAAAGGAGAAAGAATGAGGAATGTTCACCACATTCAAGAGGATAAAACAATTGAGGACATGGGAGGAAACATGCCAAGAATTTATGCAGCCTTGGACAACAAGAAATCAAAATATGAATCTCCCATGATTGAAGTGGAAGGTAAGATTTATAACCATACTATAGAAATTTTAATTGATTTTGGAGCTATCCATAGTTACATAAAATATAACATTGTTGAAATATTTCATTTGCAAAGGACTAAGCATAAGAAATCTTATTTATTTCAGTTAGCCACAAGGGGTAAGAGGAAAATCAATGAGCAAGTTAAAGATTGTCCAATAGACATGAATGGACTCAGTACAAATGTAGATGTAAACATTATACCATCGGTTTCATATGATTGAATAATTGGAATGGATTGGT
This sequence comes from Picea abies, assembly GCA_900067695.1. NCBI lineage: Eukaryota > Viridiplantae > Streptophyta > Pinopsida > Pinales > Pinaceae > Picea > Picea abies. The sequence goes on along the minus strand of CBVK0101683394.1, from coordinate 4,865 downwards.
TGGAAAAATACCATGCTATCCTAGACTGTTATAACAATACAATCACATGTCTTGATGAAGAAAGGAATCACGGAAACATTCATGGCATTTCAAGAGTTGTAACTGTTAGAGAGATTTCAACTATGCAGTTGAAGAAGAGTTTCAAGGGATGTCAGATTTTTGTAGCCCATGTGGAAGAGGTTTCCCAAGATAAAGTGGAAATAATTGAAGACCATCCAGTCTTGAGGTATTTTGATGATGCTTTTAGGAGAATCCTAGGATTACTTCTAAATAGAGACATTGATTTGGTGCTAGAAGCTGCCCTAGTTTCCAAGATACCTTATAGAATGGGTACACCGTAATTGAAAGAGTTGCAGCTGCAACTTGAAGAACTATTAAAGAAGGGGTATGTAATCCCAAGTGTGTCACCTTTGGGTGCCAAATTTGTCTTTTTGAAGAATAATGATGGAACCTTAAGGTTATGTATTGATTTTAGACAATTGAATAAGGTCACCATAAAGAATATGTATCCTTTTCCAAGGATTGATGATTTGTTTGATCAACTGAAAGGTGCAAGAATATTTTCCAATATTGACTTGAGATCAAGTTATCATCAAGTGGGGATAAAAGAAGAAGACATAAGCAAGACAACATTCAGGACAATATAATGTATGGGCATTATGAATTCATGGTACTTCCATTTGGACTATCAAATTCCCCAACTGCTTTTATGTGCCTGATGAATGGAGCGTTTTAGGAGTACCTGGACAAGTTTTTGATTGTGTTCCTAGATGATATACTCATCTACTCTAAGTTAGAGGAGGAACATGAACAACATTTAAGAATGGTGTTTCAATTTTTGAGAGATCATAAGTTGTATGCAAAGCTAAGTAAGTGTATCTTTTATCAAAGGAAGATTCATTATTCGAGTCATATAATTTTAGTAGAAGAGATAACAGTGGATCCTGATAAGATAGACACCATTAAAGGATGGCCAATGCCAATAAATGTCATAGAGGTCATATAATTCATGGGTATTTTTGGTTATTAACGAAGATTCATAAAAATATTCTCAAAGACTGCAAGCCCAATCACTTCTTTTCAAAAGAAGGGAGTGAAATTTGAATGGAATTCCAAGTGTGAAGATAGCTTTCAGTAGTTGAAAGACATATTGATATGTGCATCAATCTTAAATATTGCATATTTAGATGAATATTTTGTTGTGTGCATTGATGCATGAAAGGAAGGGCTTGGTGGAGTTCTTATTTAAAAGAATCATGTGGTATGCTATGGGTCTATACAAATAAAATAGCATGAGAGGAATTATAATACCCATGACTTGGAGTTAGAAAAAATTGTACATGCATTACAAATGTGGAGACATTACCTCATGCAAAAGAAATTTGAGCTAAGGAAAAACCACTATGGTTTGAAGCATTTGTTTGGACAACCAACACTAAATGCTAGAAAAACTAGATGGCTGGAATTTTTGAGTGAATATGACTTTGAAATTAAGCATATAAAAGGAAAATAAAATCGAGTGGCTGATGCACTCAGTAGGAGAGATCATGAAGTGCATGTTGTAGCCATCATCATGTACAAGACTGATCTGAAAGATAAAATTATTACGATAACAAATTCCGATCAAATTTATTTGAAAATAAAAGAAACATTACAACAAGGTAATTTTTAGGAGAAATTTGATTTTTTTGAGATGAAAGAAGATGCAGTTCTCATGTACAAAGGAAAAGTATATGTTTCGAATTCCAGTGAGATGAAAAATGTAGTTATGAAGGAAATGCATATTTTTCCATATGTTGGGCACCTAGGATATTAGAAGATAATTGTGGTTGTAATAAGTCAATAATTTTGAATGAGAATGAAGAAATAAGTGGATGATTACATAGCTATATGTCTAGAGTGCCAGAAAGTGAAGACTGAGCATAACCATCCTACAGGTTTATTACAAGCATTTCCCATTCCATAATGTAAGTGGGAAGTGGTAACAGTTGATTTTTTTTACAAATCTTCCCAGAACAATGAAGCATCATGATTCCATCATGGTGGTGGTGGATAAACTATATAAGGAACCACACTTTATTCTAGTGAAGAAAGCACACAAGGCAACCAATATTGCAGAGATTTATATGAAAGAAGTCGATAGGCTACATGGGGTGCCTAAGGAAATTGTTTCAGAAAGAGCTCCAAAGTTTACTTTGGATTTTTGGAAATGTTTGTTCAAATTATTTGGAACAAATTTAAATCTCAGTACATCGTATCACCCAGAGTTAGATGGGTAGACATAGAGGAATAACAGAATAATTGAGAACATGCTCAAAATGTCTGTGATGGATCAACATTAAAGTGGGAGGATTATATTCATTACGTTGAATTTTATTACAATAATGGGTATCATGCCTCATTAAAAATGAGTCCATTTGAAGCACTATATGGCATAAAGTGTAACACGCCAGTAATTTGGGATAATCCAATAGACAGAGCAATGGTTGGGCCAGATTTGTTGAAGGAAATGGAAGATAAGTTGGAAAACATCAAGTAGAATGAGGAATAAGAGATGATGGCTGGAACTGTTGTTGGAGTTGTGAAATTGCATAATTTTATTTTATAAGTATTGTGATGTAAATTTGAATATATGTATATCGACATAGTGTGCACCAAGGACGATGCATAATTTTATGGGAGGGGGAATGTAGAATCCCCATTGTAATCCCTAGTTTGATTAATTATTAGCGTAGATATAATGTGTGGCTATGACCAAACGGTGAATATGAAAAATGTATTTATGAATGTTAGCAATAAAATAATGTGATGTCAGTTGCTAAGGGGACATGGAAATAAATGGGGGATGAATTAATCCACAAGATATGGGCGGGTCTAAGAGAATTCCTAAGAGGGGTCCAATGGGGAATTGCCCATGTATATTAATTCAACCCATATTCCTAAATTTCCTATTAGTATATGAACCTTCTAATTTCTGATTGAGTGTTCCCAAATCCAATCATTGAATGCATGTAAGAGGGTGGGTGTGAGAAGTCACATCCCATAGTTATTGGGAGCATGGGGGTTGAGTACAATTAGCTTGGGGAAGTGTGTGAGTCAATAAAACAAGCCAAAGGAGAGAAATTCATATGGGAAGCTACAATAATTTTTAGACAATTATTTTTTTTGCATAAAAAGAAAGGAGAGAGAAGAAGAAAGAGAATGAAGCTGGAGCATCCATGGGGGGAAAATTCTAGAGCATGCTGGAGCATTTTGGGATCATTTTGGTGTTGAATATTGAAGAGAAAGGTTTTCAAGCCTGAAGACTTGCACTGTAACAATAAGTGTTTGTTGTTAGTTTTGGTTGGTAGTTTTCATAGCATTGAAATCCCTTGAGTTCCCAATAGAGAGATTCCTGGTTACTTGTGCTAGAGAGACCCTGATAAACAAATGGGACAACCAAGGGACTATGATAAATGAAGGGGTACATTCCTTGGGTTGGGTAGGTCGAGAGAAAAATATATGGTGGATAAATTGAGATAGTTGTAGGAGAATACCAATGTGTTGTGTGTTTTCTAAGCTGTGAGTGGATAGTGAGAGGCCACCCTCTTTTGTTGATTTATATCCCCAGCTCGGGGGTGACTTGTTGTTGAGATTTGGAACATCAAGTCTATGGTTGGGTGGAACGTTCATCCCAAGATAGAAGCTACATGAAATTAGTTAGATAGAAAAAATATTATTATTGTGAGTATTTAGCATAGTAATGTTCCTTAGTTGGGTTGGGGGATGTTACACATTAGATTATGTCACCTCATTACCCAAATTGATATTTATTCCTTGGGATTCCCTATCATGAATATAGGATGTTTTTGCATCCTCCACATATCTAATTTTCAATCTTGAGCTTGAATTGACAGTCTTATACCCCTAATTATACAAATTGTGCAAGGAGCTATTGTTGTTAGAATTATACATATTATAAAAATTTTGTCAACTAATGTTATAGGTCCTTCTTCTTCTCTATTTAGGAATAATCCTATCCAGATTATTATCCCTTACAATTATTATCCTTCGATTAATATTTCCAATGACTATTCTTATTCCCCAATCCGATCTATGAGTTGAAATTTTCGGATTTCTAAAAATTCCATTTTCACCCAATTTATGCCTTTTCAACTGGTGTAGTTTGACTAGAAGGCCAACTTCTGGATATTGCAAAAGAAAAATATTAGGATTCAAGGAAACTTTTGTATATAGAGCTGATAATATTCGTGATGGTGAGCACACATTAACTTTCATATTATCAATATGTTTCTCTAGTAATATTCTACAACAATACGGAATTGACAACTTTGTCCTTTTTACAATTTCTCCATGAAATATTTATAAAAACTAATTATCTCCCAAACTGAGCACTTTTGGAAAAATATCACTAACGAAAATTTGTCTAGATCCATGAGTAGGTAATGTTGATTAAGGTTGGTTGTCATTGATGTCAACCCTTGAAGAAAGACCCATAGCACAAAGGTTTGGGTAATGGGCCCAATATTGTTTGATGTAAATATGACTCATTATTGTTTTGTCATTGTTTATAAGAAGTAAATATGGATGAACTACAAAGTGGTCCCCTTATGGTGAAATCCCTCATGGGAAGATGCTTTGTGGAGTAAGAGAACCCATTCTTAATTGTGGAATAATGAGATGAAGGAAAGTGAATTTGTCAGGGAAAATATCCTAGATGGATAGTGTTACACCTCAAAATCACTCAAATGGATAAGTGTCACACATGCCTCTCACTTGTCGCAAGTGTCGTAAATGTCATTGAACCATGCTATCACGATGACGAAACTAAAGAGGTACTTGAAAATCTCATGTACTTGGTTTGA
>CBVK0101683379.1:0-17686 GCA_900067695.1 Picea abies | reverse complement strand
GAGATTTTCTCACAATCGATCATTGACAAATGACCCTCCATGCTCTTTAAATAGAGATCATGGACCAATCGGTTGTTAAGCCATGGATCGATGGTCGTTAAGATCGAGGAGAGTATGAACCGTTGGATCACTCTATGTCGGGAACATATCGTGACCGTCGGATTTCATAACTACAAATGCATACTAATGCATACTAAAGAAACACACTAGAAAACACACTTTTACCTAACGACACAATAGACCAAGTTCGGAAAATGGTCCAGATTGAATAGTCATTTTTGTAATGAAAATGGTTCGATGGATTGTTGATGTACCATAGACAGTGATTTCCCATTGTGGTTAACATGGGGAATGGTCTATGAAAGTCTTTCTTCTTGACGGTCACTCTCAGTAGTGGTCAAGAAGACTAGTTTGACTGGTCGAACAATCATTCTTTCGAAGCTCATAGTTGTTTGCAATTTTGAAGAATGGTTTGTTTTGGAGGTTGGTGTAGGACATTCATTTCCTTAGGAAATGGTCCAGACAGTCATTCCCTAGGGCAGATTCATTCTCTCCAGGTTTCACTTTGTTTACTGCCGGAGGAATGGCCCAGATAGGTGAATGGTCTAGGTTCAGGAATTAGGGACAAGCATTCCCTAGGGCAGACTCATTCTCTCCAGGTTTCACTTTGTTTAGTGTCGGAGGAATGGCCCAGGATAGGGAATGGTCCAGGCTCAGAAATCAGGACATTTATTCTTCCTTGCTTGAGAAGAAGAGTCCAGATATCCCATCATTGATGTTCTACTTTGAGGGTAGATTCTCTTCCAGATCTCACGGTTGTGAGTGGAAGAATGGCCTAGATGATTTAGTTTATTTCATAACAATATTTTTTTGTGCAGGTTGATGATATGATTGTTATGGAGAATATATATCTCTGGACAATAGATGTATGCTGTTGTGGTGGATGTGTTCCATTGATTGTGACTATATGTCCCTGATCAAGTATCTATGTGTTACTTGGTGTGGTAGTGTGCCACTGGATTGTAATTGTGTACTACTATGGATAGACACAGTTGTGTTCTATTGAATGACATTGTTCTGATTGCCTTGAAAACTATCAGTAGTGTTGGAAATGATTATCAGCTAGATGGATGATCAATGGACAAAGATTCCTCAGACGGAAAATGGTCCAGGACATTTATTCTTCTAGGACATGTCCGGATTAGAATAATGGCTCTTGTGTCACTCTGTGGAGTGAGTGATTTATCCAACATCATGTATGATTACTCAGATGGAGTATGGTTTCAAGAGATGATGCAGCGGATGACACTGATAGTGATGATGGTGCTCATGATCTAATCATGAGATAGCCTATACGACTATGTTGATGCTATCGGGTGAATGGTATGTTTGTGCTAAAGATCATTATCTTCAATACCTCCCTATCTAGGAGGGAGTGATGATATTATGGTAGTTGCGGGACGTATTTACCTCCACGTGTAAGCCTGACGAAAATAGAATATTTCGGGAAGCAAGAAGAAACCCTAATTAATTGGTTAATAACCCTAGAAGACAAGTCGGCTCAAGAGAATGACTTGTACTAGGTTATTAGCCTCCAAGAGAAGAAGTCGGCTAAATGAAATGTTATATACTAAAGAATTAGCACCCAGAATGAGAAGTCGGCCCAGACAGTCTGTCAGAAATAGTATAAACACAGGAGGCTAGTCTTCATTCTGGCCAGTATTCTCAAAACTGCAGAAGAAACACTTGTGCGCACTGCAGTTGGCCAGTTTGGGTGCAAGTTTGGAGGAGAGTTGTTGTTGCAATTGCTACAACTAGCAGATTTCGGTTTTGGCTTGGACTCTCTCTTGGTTATGGTTTGGACTCTCTGATCAACTCTTGTTATTATTGCTTGGTGCGTTATCCTTAGAGAAAGGTGCGTCACCTTTGTTTGGCTATCCAGTCAAGGGTTTGCTTCTGGAATGAAAGGTGCTCGGGGGTGGCTTCGGCCTATGGTTGGGTGACAATATTGCTATATTGTCTATGGTTAAACGAGCACATCCATTGCTATATTGTCTATGGTTAAACGAGCACAAATATGAAAATCCTTGCTACACAATGAGACAAGAAGGTGATATCTTCACAATGGTCTATAAAATACTTTGCAAACACAAAGAGAAACAACCCACAAAGACTTATAACAATACTACTACAAATCTATCCCCAACAAAATACTTTGCTTGGGCTCTTCAAGTAGAACAAAGTAAGCAAGAAATACACAATAATTTGTAGCAATGTTACCTCAAGTATAAAACCATGAAAGAAAACCAAGAACATTCCAAGAGAACACCAAGATATCCTCCAAAGTTTCACTTTTATTATCCAAAAGATGGCTGCAAATTTGCAGAAAGATTACAAGAGAGAATGTGAGTGGGGGAGCAAGAGAGACTGAGGAGAAATTTGGGCAGCATGAAGTTACAATGAGAGTTGCTTCTAAAATGAGGAGATGAGGGTTCCTTTTAAGGGAAAGAGGGAGATAGGACCCCCCTTGCATGCTTTCCAAGTGTCACTCCCAAAAGAGGGAGGCTCACTCAAGGGGGGGTGACACCATGAGAGAGGGGAACTCCCATTAGGAGAGGAAACTCAAAAATGGGGGAAGAAACCCCCTCTCCTAAGTTTAAACCTCTCTCTAAATCCCCAAGGGGTCACCCAAGGTGTGGAATGGGCCCCACATGTGGTCCCCATCACCAAATGGCCAATCCAATGGAGATGGTGAGCCCCACAAGAGATAAATTCGCCCCCCTCTCTAAAGTTAAGTTGCATGAGAAGTAGGAAAGGGGGGATTTGATTTATTTGACCTCCTACTACATAGAAATGACTTAGGAAACAATTTTCCCCATTTTTTCATGACTTTAGTCCCTTTTACAAAATTCAACAATTTTACTTTAGCCAATTATTTGCTGATTTTTCATCGACTTAGACTCGTCATGGGCATTGACCTAGAAACACTTGTCCAATTGAACTGAAACTTGGTCCAAGGGTGTAGGATATCATAAACCATTTGTTTTGAGTACCCATACCCCTATACAAAATCCCCAAGGACCAAAATTTTAAATTTTACGTGAAAACTAATTGAAAATTTTCAATTTACGAGAAATTTTAATTATTAAAAACACCAATCAAAACCTAACGGAATTCCGCGAGACTCTAGGAGATGTCTAGCATGGTAATTTACAACACTTGTATCCCTTAGTCACCTACTGGGCTCAATCATTAGAAATCCTTTCACCACTTTGGAGGATTATTGAGTGAAAAACTTAAATAATTAAAATTGTTGAAAAAACAAAATTAATTACCTAAGGAAAAAAACACTCGATGAAAGGACTTCCCTAATGATAAAGTCCTAGGCCACTAAAACATTACAACTTGACCCATGATAACATGTTACATTACAAAATTTCCCACGCAGGAGAGCAAACATTTTGTGGAGAAGAAGAGAGAAAAAAAAGTTTTGGGGGCAAAATTGTCATGTTGAGCCATAGGCCTTCAAATTTTCTCATGGCACAAGGTACATATATTCATGGTACATGACATTCACACATAGTCGAAATAGGTGGTCAACAAGGTCAAAACATAGGAGTTCAACAATCAAAGACACTAGCATCAAGTCACATATAGGGCTTGGTGCTCTTGATTAAATGTCAGTTCCATACCCTCATACATAACAAAATACAATGAAAACACTGCAATCTTGAAAGTCTGAAATCCTAAAAATTATTAAGTTTGCTGAATTTTGAATGGGATCTAAAATTCTATTTTCTCCGTATGAAATCCAATGAGGTTGGAACCACTCTCAAACAACCTAAAACAATTAATGGTAATTTTAAAAAATTAAGTAAAAGGATGAAAATGAAAGATAAAGGATAATGGAGGGGGGTGTTGATATTATGGTATCTGCAGGAGGTACTAAACCTCCGCGTGTAACCCTGACAAGAATAGAATATTTCACGAAGCAAGAAGAAACCCTAAAGCATTGGACATAACCCTAGAAGACAAGTTTGCTAAAGAAAATAATTAATATTGAGTTTTTAGCCTCCAGAAAGAGAAGTCGGCCCAGAAAGATAAGGAAGAGGAGTATAAATATAGGATGCCAGAGTTCATTTGGACACACACACAACTCGCAATTGCAGAAATTTAGTGCGCACTACAAAAATTTAGTAAGTGCGCAAGTTTGGAGAGTAGCTACAACTGCAACTACTACAACTAGTATTTTCGGTTTTAGGCTTGGACTTTCTCTTGGTTATGGTTTGGACTTTCTACTTGGTATGGTAGCTCTAGAGAGTGGTACGCTACTTTGATTGGAATTTGGACCTAGGGTTTGCTTCCATAATTATTCTCTCTGTCAAGGTTAAGGTGCTCGGGGGTGGCTTTGGCCTATGGTTGGGTGACAATATTGCTATATTGTCTATGGTTAAACGAGCACACCTAGTATTTCTAATAGGTTATGGTCCCACCCCATCTTCAGACAGTCTAACCGCTGGAAGATAGATTGGGAGGATTTGCTCAGTTACAGTTGCAGTCAAAGTTTTTGCTGCAGCAACGAAACCCTAACCATCTTGTTAAGGCACCTTAAGTGAAGAGCTTGACCTAATTCTTGGATAGCCTAGTGCACCCTAGCCTAGCGCACCTCCTGGTACTCTCAACAAGCTAAGACATCGAGTTTGAGTTTTTGGTCAAAGTCAAAGGTTGACCAATTCAAAGAAGTCATGACTTACTCTATGAAGTCAAAAAACAAGTTAGAAGTGGCTTCTAACTTCAGAGCATGGAAGACAAGGATTGATCTCATCCTTGCCAAAGATAAAGTGTTGGATATCGTGAAAGGAAAGATCGTGGAACCATTGTTTGAAGAAGGAAAAGAGAAGGAACCTCAGAACGTCATAGTTATGGAGAAGTTCAAGAATAATGACATAAATGCCATGAGTATCACAATGGACTTTGTAAAAGACCACTTGATACCCTACATCTCTCATATTGACTCATCTAAGAAGATGTACGATGCCCTAACCAACCTCTTCTCAGTCAGAAACTTTGTACAAGTAATGACTCTGAAGGATGAGCTACGTGACATGAAAATGAATGATGATGACAGCATAACATCATACTTGGTAAGAATCTCTCAGTTAAGAGATCAACTACAAGCTATTGAAGAAATCATTTCAGAAAAGGAACTGGTAAATATAGTACTCAATGGCCTTACCAAGGCATGGGATGCATTTGCTGCAAGCATGAACACAAGAAAGGAGTATCCCACATTTGAATAACTTTGGACTTGTTGTGCACAAGAAGAATCAAGGATTAGCGCAAAAGAGAAATTCCAAAGGAAAGATGATGATCAAACCTCACAACAAAGTTCAAGAAATTTAGGAATAAGAAGTTTGACTCAAGGAAGAAACCAAATCAAGAAAATGATATGTCAAAAATACAATGCTTCAATTGTCGAAAATATGAATCATTGTCCTGAGTTAAAGAAAAGGAAGGAAACACATGAAGCAAGCATTGCCGAAGAAACAGAACCCTCAAAGAAAGTCAAACAAGATGAAGCAAGATTTCTTCTTCTAAGTCAAGGTAACAATATTCTTCAAATTTCTTGTACATACCATGTTTTTGTACATATCATGCATATATATTTCTTAGAAGATAAGATGTTCAAGTGAAACAATAGCTATGGAAGAATAACAAGATAAGGATTGCTATCATGATGACTGCAAGTCAAGCAATGCAGATGAAAATATGAAGTATGTTGACAATCCTTGGTAACAATTCCTATGGAAGCTACTATATAAGTAACAACTGCCAGATAAACTGAAATCATAATCAAATTTGAAGAGACCCAGAAGAAGTCAAAACAGAAAGGAGTCAACAATCGAGAGGAAATTAGAAAAATACTTGTGACACTTTGCAGAAGGAAATAAGTATGCAGACAGAAGCGTGGACTCTCTTAGTTGGAGGGAGATGATTACATAATTCCAAAAGAAGAGAATGCATTTATGCATGAAGCAAGGATTAGGAGGGAGCTAATCCTAAATGATATGATCCATTGAGGATTATGAAGTATCTGTCCATGTTCCCATTGAAAGTAGCAGCCATGATAAGCAACACATGTTCAAAAGAAGTCTTCTTCGAAAAGAAGCCTTAAAGTATCATTGGTTGTCCATCTACATCCATGATCCCATGATGAAAGGAAGAAGTTGGAAATTTCAGGGCATGGAATCTATAGGAGACTCCATGGACCCAAGAGCTAAAGAAAAACATGAGGAGGAACATGAAGATTCCAAGAAAGAAAGAAAATCTAGAACAACCAGTTATTATACCGAGAATCACAAAGACTACCAACTTGGTTTGAACCCACTAGAAGCAATTGAGCAGAAGAAATGGAAGTTATGATAAAGAACAATGTATGTAAGAAAATGTGAAAAGGACCTATGAATGGAAGCATTGCAAGATTCAGAGGTTCTTCCAGAAGGAGGGAGAAGACTATGACAACAACTTGTTCCAGTAAACTAGATATACCTCTTGTAGTATCCATGGATTGAAATTTACATGTAAAAGATTGTTATTCCCAATAAAGTAAGTGAAAAAGAAGCTTATACCAGAAGAAGACCCATGCATGCAGATATAAGAAGACCTTGTATGGATTCAAACAACTTGATGCAGAGTATCTCATATACAACAGAAGCGTGGTGAAAACTTTCTATGACAGAGATAGTGTATCAGAATAGTTACTCAGAAGTCTGCGATGATGGATTGCTAATCCATGGAAAACTCTCTTGATGATAGAAGAAGTGCTACTTGGATATGTTTCAGTTTGAGTCTTGCCACGATATCATGAGCTAGCATGAAACAAAAGTGTTGAATTCGACCATGATATATTGTAATGATTAGAGCTATATGAAGCCTTCAAAGAAAACCAATGTTCCATGATAGACCGAAGTACATTGAGACCAAACATTATATTCTCCATGATGAAGTCCAGAAAAGAGAAGTGGTTCTCCAATATATCTCCACAAATGAACAGATAGCAGATATTTTGGTAAAGCCTCTGTCCAAGATGAAAATTTTGTGTACATAAGAAATAAGTTGGGGTTCGTGGAGACAAATTCCTTATTGAAAAATGAAGAGATTACTTCCAGGTTGGGAGGGAGCACTGATATGTTATTGATTTATGGTCAGTCATTTTTCAATTTGAAAAATGGTCCAGGATGAGCAGTTCCTTTCCAGTTTGAAAAGTGGTTTGATATTTCTGACGAACAGGCATTTTCCAGTTCGAAAATTGGTCCAGAACGAACAATCATTTTCGTAATGAAAATGGTCCGATAGATTGTTGATGTACCATAGACAATGATTCCCCTTGTGGTTAGTGTGGGGGAATGGTCTAGAACAATCATTCTTCTTGGCAGTCACTCTGAGCAGTGGCCAAGTAGAATGGTACGCCTCGCCGGCCAATCATTCTTTCAAAGTTCACAGTTGTGATCATTTTCGAAGAATGGTTTGTTTTGGAGGTTGGTGCAGGACAGTCATTTCCATTAGGAAATGGTCCGGACAGTCATTCCCTAGGGCAGACTCATTCTCTCCAGGTTGCACTATGATTAGTGTCGGAGGAATGGCCCAGTTAGGTGAATGGTCCAGGTTCAACAATCAAGGACAAACATTCCCTAGGGTAGACTCATTCTCTCCAGGTTGCACTATGATTAGTGCTGGAGGAATGGCCCAGTTAGGTGAATGGTCCAGGCTCAAAAATCAGGGACAATTATTCTTTTGTGCTTGAGAAGAATAGTCCAGATAGCCCATGGTTGATGTTTTACTTTCTGAGGGAAGATGCTCTTCCAGATATCACAGATGTGAGTGGAAGAATGGCCCAGATGACTCAGTTTATATCATGATATTGTTTTTATGCAGGTTGATATCAGATGATATGATTGTTGTGGAGACTGTATGTATCTGGACAATAGTTGTATGCTACGGTGGTGGATGTGTTCCACTGGTTGTGACTATGCATCACTAATTAAGTAGTCGTGTGCTACTTGGTGTGGTTGTGTACCACTGGATAGTAGTTGTGTACTACTATGGATAGACACAGTTGTGTTCTATTGAATGACATTGTTCTGATTGCCATGAAGCCTATCAATAGTGTTGGAAATGATTATCAACTAGATGGATAGTCAGTGTGCTGGTGGACAAACATTCTCCAGGCGGAAAATGGTCCAGGACATTTATTCTTTTAGGACGTATGTCTGGATTAGAAGAATAGTCCTTGTAACCCATGACGTGGCATCCAACATCTTTTGGAATATTTATTCTTCTAGGACATATGTCTGGATTAGAAGAATGATTCTTGTAACACTCTGTGGGGTGAGTGACTTATCCATCATCATGCATGATTACTCAGATGGAATATGACTTTGAGAGATGATACATTTGATGCTATCAGATGATACTGATGATGGTGCTCGTGATTTGATCATGAGATAGCATGTGTGGCTATGATGATGCTACCCGTTGAATGGTAAAACTGCTCAATGGTCACAACAACTGCAGGTTTCCTCCTCTTTTGATAAAATCATGTACAACATTAGTATGCCTGGTGTAATTTGAAAACTAAGAAGCCAGTCTCAAAATGTCATTGTCATAGGTGTAATTTGAAGGGTTCCAATAATCAATATTGCCATAGGTGCAGGGCAACATATAAAAGGAAGAGGAAGGTACAACCATGTATACAAAATCAAGCTTCTGATAAAAAGAAATAAATCTCGATCTTCTCCATTCTTTCTATTTTTCTACACCATTTCTCATAGCTTTATGCTTGAATCTCTGAGTTGGGCACAAGGATGAGTTGTTGAGTGTTTTTCTTCTATTCTTCTACATTATTTTTCTTGTATGATCATGGAGTATTTGTAGCCACATACATGGCTGTCAAATATTTGGTAATGAAAAACATTTCTCATGAATAAACTTAAAAAAGAATTGCTTTTGGGTTGATCTTAATTGTATCTTGTAACTTTGAGTTTTAAGTATGAGATATTTGAGTTGACCTATCAAATTCTCTTTTGATCTTGATAGCAGTATTCTTTTAAAATTCTTTAAGATGATCAAATTATTCTCTCCTATTTTTCATGAAGAAGACATGGATGCATTTATATATGATTAAGAAGATTGTGTATGTGATGTTGATCACAAAGAAATTCTGATGTTGAAGCCCTCCTTCAATCTTTTCTTACTGTAAAAAGAGTTCTTGTTGTATGTAAAGATTGAATTCAGGTTATTGAAGAGGATTACCACCTTTTTAAAAACGCAAGAGGATTCATATCCTCATGAGGTTTTCGTTTCGGTCCTGATAGATTCAAGCATCAACAGGAGGATGTAATTGTTTTGATGGTGCATTATGTTTATTTGTTTTATCTTCTACATTTGTAATGATTCTTTAATAATGAATAGTGTAATGACTTGTGTGACCACTACACTTTCCTCGGTTCTACACTACCTTTAATGACAATATCAAACATGCCTTAAATGAGACGACATTTGTGTGAGCTGTTGAAAGTGTCATCATAGGTGGACTACATTGAACCTTTAATGGACATCTCTATGGACCCTCAATCTCAAAATAAGTCAATAATATCTTTAAGGAAACTAATTTTTCTTTAGTTCTGAAAAGTGTCTTAGAAACTACAACTTTTTTCCATTAAAAAAAGTTTCACTTCAATTTGTTTCCACCAAAATTTAACTGATTTGCTATGAAAATCAATATTGGTTAAATTCCCTTTCGAGCAACTACTACATGCCTTGCACAACTTTCCTACAAATTATAGCCATTGGAATTTCGATCAAGGTTACAAAAAGGTTAGAGGAACTTAAGTTGTAGTATTTGGGAATGAATGATAAAAAACAAGGGGCAACAACCCTATAAGCTCGAACAAAGATTCTCAGGCCGTTAAGGATTTGATGTTTCTTGGGCGTGTGCTGGTATGGAAAGACTCGAAAGTAAACCTGGAAGGTCGCGCATGAGAGATAAGACTGAACGAGAGAAACATTTGTGGAATCATTGTAACGCTGGAAATCTTTGATTTTGATCCATCGATTTGCCGCTCGCTACCTTGCATTGATGGAGTGACTATTTTCTATGGCTTCATTCGTCAAAATTTGAATTCATTTTCACTCAAAAACAGTGGAGTACTGCGAAGGATAAGATAGTTTTGCCGTAGAGTAACCATTACTTTCTTTTTGGAGTTGTTTGAACTTAAATTTTCAAGTTTTGAGCTTGCTGCTGCAGTTTATTCACTCTGCCTTGCAACGATCACTGTGAATTCTCTGGAATTGATGAAGAAGCTCGACGCGTAGTTGACAATGTTGTGTTTGTCTTCCACAAAGGCAGAGAAGAATGCCAAACATCAAGAGACGGTGCCAACGGTCTTTCTCACAACGAATTCCGTGCATTTTCCAACCAGTGTGTTTTCTTGCAATAATTCACTACACAAGGACCGTTAGGTTTAGGGTTTTTGAGTGCCAACAAAAAAGAAAGAAAGTATTTTAACGTCCACGAGGCTAAAAATAGTTTATGGGACAGATTGTTTTTCCATCTGGTTTTTGTATTCGGCCCTTTTTCTGTGAAGTTTTACAATAATCGCTCCCAACTTCTCGACAAACTCTTTGCTGAATAGATTATCACAAGAACTAGCTGTCAGAATACCTGCATAATTTTCCCTAATGTCTTTGAGGGCCTCACATTCTAAAATGAAATGTTTTTCTGTTTCTAATTTTCCGGATGAACATAAAATACATACTCTTTCCTTCCACAATGAGATAATCCGTTGATATTCCCGTGAATGCAGAGAAACAAATGCTATGATAGGTAGGAAATGATCAAGGCACTGAAGCAATGGCCGGGGTGAGACAAAATGATCCCGAAAGAGATCTAGAGTTATAAAAAAGACACCAAACTCCTGGGGACTCCAAGCATTAAAGTTTTTATTAAATAGAATTAAATATATATACATATACATAGGGATGACCTTTGGTTTCATATTTCTAAAATGGAGGGTGGTTTCATGACCACTCTCCATTTTCTCCTAGATTAAATAAATTAAATATTTACAATACCATAAGCCCATAATCTCAAAGATTAGGTATTTGACAGGCTCAATTACCATAAAATAGATTATAAATGGTTGTTTCTATTCACTTATGACTTTTCATTTTCTCCTATATTAAATAGATTAAATATTTACAATGCCATAATCTCAAGAATTAGGTATTTGACACACTCAACTACCACAAAATAAATAAAACTGATTTCTAAATAAATTGCATGCATTAACCTTAACCTCAACCTGAACCAATGCACCCCCTCCTAACGGGTAAGAATTAATTCCCTTGTCATAAATAATATCCAACTAGTAAAAATTAATTCCTTTGTCATAAATAATATCCACTTAAAACGGGTAAGAATTAATTCATTTGTCATAAATAATATCCACTTAAACTACTCCTGGCATGGTTAAGATATAATCTTTTCCAAAGATATCTAGGGTGAGAAATATTATTAACTTTATCAATTGTTTCCATCTTTATCCACACAAATATGCATGTCAATATCCTCATTCTCATGTACTTATAAATACGAAAATGATGTTTTCCACACACGTCAACACATGACACCACTCTAACCAATCATTACCTAGCAAGCACCACATCATTGTCTAAAAATAGGCGTGCTAAAAATAATAATGATCCTCCTAAAAGATAGGGACCTCGAACCTCCTACAAAACATGAACCTCCTTCTAGAACATAGGAACCTTAGAAGACCAAACTAATATCAATGGTGGATGTGTCCTAGACCTACCTTGAAATAAGAATAAGGGGGTCATAGGTACACTAAGAGTACTTGTGTGCAATGGTGAATCATTTCTTTTGAATGCTTTGGATGACTATTTTGTGTATAGTTTTCACACTTAATTGCAATTTCTCATTACATAGAACACACATGGAATAAAAGGGCATAAAACTTGATCATTCAACAACACAAGACATCATTTCAATCATACACAAAGCATTGTGTAATTTCATGTAAGAAGAGAGCTAAGAGTTGCTTATTCTTCTAATCTTCATAGAGCTTTGTCAAAGATTCAATTGATTCATGTCAAAGTCAATAGTCTTTTGAACCATTGAATTGTACAAATTGAAGGATAAGTCATTGAATTGTACAAATGATGAAGTTGCAAATCCTTTCAAAGTAAAAAATTAATTGTGAAAATTGTTATAAAAACTTGCTCAAAATTGAATAATGAGGTCATTTTCATCAAAGTCTACTCATTGTAAAAGAATTCGTTTTCATCAAAGCCTAATCGTGGTGAAATAACACTTTGAGGTGCATGTTCAGAATTAACCGACACCCTAAGGTTGGAAACAAGTGCAAGCGAGCATGACAAAAAGGAAAACAAGTACAAGTCTGTGCAACACAATTGCAAATCTTAAATGGGTAACGGAGGAGAGCATTTAGAAAATGCCAATAAAAGAATTAAAGGACTACAAGACTCCTTACAAGATTTAAATGATTGGATTGTTGACCCTGATAAGCAAATGGATATGAATGATAAATTGATTGAAACACTCAAGCACAAATTAAGTTAATGGGAGCAAGAGATGCTAACAATGCAAATTGAGAACATGATGCAAGACAATGGTTGATACAACATGTGACACAAATGACCTAATGCAAGTTGTTGATATAGATGCAACACACGATATGATTGTTGATCTCCTAACTAGTTATGAAATGGAATCATTCATTAACAATGAATTGATGAAGACAAGTTTTGTTGAATATGAATCACAAGCAAAAGATGTCAAAGCATTGAGTGATACCAAAAGCAGTGCAAGTGAATATGAACTTGATTTTTCTTTTGAACTTCCAAAAGAAAACATTTATGAATGTCTGGGAGAAAATCAACAAGTACAAATGATCTTTCCAAAATCATTGTTAGACCTTGGGAAGAACTGCAATTTAACATGAATTGACATGGTTTATAATATGAAAAAGACACAATCTTTAATATTCTAGACTACTCCAAACTTCAGTTTGTGAGTGTTGGATTTCCTGTCAAAAATTTGAAGGTGAAAGATGCAAAATTTCAACAAGATACACGGGTTAATGATGTTGATGATGAAATTCTTGATAAATGTCAGTATTGTCATTGAGTTGGACATATGGAGATAGAGTGTTCTCATATCCATGCTCATCTTCATTGTGGGAGGATAAACCATCTTTTAGTCATATGTTGAAAGAAAAAGAACTTGGTTAAGAAAATAACAATACAATATGGTTGGATTAGTTCTTGGAGATGGCGTTTAAAAGCCAAGATTTTGCATAAGCCTTGTTGTCGAGTTCATACACTAGTAAAGACAAATTTAAATGGTGAAGTTACAAAAGCAGATGGATTTCAATCAATTATTTCAAACGATAATTTTGGGCATAGCTAGGGCCCAATGTTAAATGTTTTCTAAAAGTTGAAAATTGGATCTATGACTCCAAATGATACTCTCTTGCACCTTAAGGGGGGAAGTACATTGATGAAGTCAAAATGGTTAGTGTCAACCAAAACCCCCAGATACATGGTATCGAGTGAAAATGCTTATTGATAACCAAAACTACCAAATATAGCTATGAAAGAGCTATTGAAGAAGATAAGACTCCAAATCTCAAGCTTGGATCCTTTCAACATACGCCTTTTAGATGACAAAGGGGGGAATATTAATTATGATTGTCAGACTCAAAGTTTCGACAACAACCACATAGTTGCAAAGATTTCACCACTTGTGATAAATTGATGATTGAGATGTTGATTAGCACTATTTGTGTGTCATTTTCTAAGAGCAATATTATGTACATTTTGTTCACCTTGATGGTCGTTAGACCTATTGTTATTGCTTGACATTTGACTGGGTTCTTATACATTTTTAGGGAAGGGTTAGACTTAAGTTGATTCATTTCTTAAAATTCGCTCTTATTAGATATTGGAGTTCACATCAATGAAAAGTTACAAATATTGGAGCTCACATGTTTAAACAATGGGATTTCCCAGATTCTCATCATCTAGATTTGGCGATTTTTCAGGGGAATCTTCATTGAAGCTAAAGTTTCAAATTGAATATTGAAATGATACAAATCTATGCACTAGTTCTTATTTCCTTTCTAGTATAATTATCAGACTTATTATTGAGAGGGGGATTGTTAGAGTCCTTAAACCATCACAAAGTCCTAAATCATCTCCTTATGATTTGTCATCCTTATCTATTGATGAGTTGTCAGTGAGTTGGCATTGTTCAGTTAGCAAGGTGATTATATCCATGTCCTATATATTGACATCATTAGATGAATACATTATTGAGATGGTTAAACACATTTTCCACCAATCTTCTTGTGTTATGTCTCATTGCATAGCTTAACATCTTGTGCCACATGTTGCGAAAAGATTGGACTTCGGAGTTTTCTTGACAAACCCCTACAATACTCCTCTCAATATCTAACTTTCTATGGGATAACTCCATGTGTCTCCAACCTATTGATCTTTTATCCAAGCTAATAACCCTTGGCACTAACAATGTTGACGATATGAGGAAATTGGCTCTAATTGGCTATGTGATCAAGGGTTATGTTGACATATGTGTTGGTATTGTTCTCACCTTCAACAATGTTGCTATTTTTTCCTCCCTTGTTACCCCTAGTTCTTGCAATAATCCTTGTCGTGGGATTGGAATGTCTTCTTTGATACCACTTGTAGTGTGCCTATATGAAAACATGACATACTACTACTACAAATATAGATAGAAAATAGTAGCATAAAAGTATGAAGCAAGCTCAAGTAACAAATGGGAGATCAAAATAATTGAATTAAAATAAGCATTGTTTACCATGAGCATATTAACATAAGAATGGGGACACTTCCACACCCAAAAGTAGATAATAGAAGCTAATTTTATTAATGTTCAACAAATGACCATACAAATAGGTCAATGGAAATGCATCTACAATTCCAAAAGTATGGAGGAAGACTTATTCGATTCCCAATTAAAAGATCAAAGTAGATTTCGTTGATAGATAGAAATTGACAGGAGAGGGGAAAACCATTATTTAAACAAAAAGGGAGTGAAGCCTATTATCGCACAGTTTGTAGCTAGGTTAGATGGCTAGAGGATTGAGGCCAAACTGGCGTAACAGGAACCTTCCCCACCCAATGTTACATCGATGGGAAGGCTCTTTCTATTTAAGGAGGTTAACCCAAGGGAGACGTCCCTGACAACCTGGGGTTTTGAAGAGGCCAAAGTATAAAGATCAAGGCAAAGTTTCCTCCTCACAGGTTACCACCAAAGGTCAGATAATCCGGCTAATCAGCCAATAAAGAAGTGTATGCCCAAAAGAGAACACCTGCCCGAAACAAGACAATAACAAGATAATATGTATGCAGGCTATATATCAATGGGTTAGTACTTCATGTGATTATCCGACATCAATATATAAGCAAATGAAACAACAGGTATTAATGAGATCAACGTTTTATCAATATAGCAATGGAAAAAGTAATATTTCATCAATAACTATCGAGATGATGTAGCAAATAATATATTCAATCAATCATTTGCTCAATAAATGCCGTTAACCACCATATAATTGCTTATAATCAATATTTGCTGCATCAAGATGGAATAACCGACTATGACGTCAACCTACTTAGGGTTAGCTAGTTAGTTAGGGTTTCAAAATTTAAGGTTTTGAGAGTTGGTTTGAGCACTATCACTTCAACGTTGTGTGTCTAAGATCAGTGCCTAAGGGTATTTGGAGTCATTCAAGAAGAGGATGCAAGGTTAAAGGAGTAATAGGCTAAAGACAAGAGGGAAGGGTTCTAGTGTGCTGCAATGGCATGGCCCTATCAAAACCCTAGGGGAAAGAGGCTCACTCCGGTGTTGCTTAAGCAAGGCCTTGTGCTCTTTCCTCCTTCTTTAGGTCAAACTTGGAAAAATGGCTAGCATATGAGAAGAGATAAAACAAGAGGATCAAGTGAGGGAGAGTGTTGCAATGGCAAGGCTTTATCACTAAAACCCTAGAAGATGGACGACCCTAGGTGTAGATAACCTAGGCCTAGGATGTCACCCTCCTTTTAACCTTTAAAATCAAAGCTAGCTTAAGGGAAGAAGTGAGAAGAATGTAGTAAAGGCTAGGCTCTTTCTTCCTTCTTCAATGGCTGAAAATTTCTCTCTAAGGGGACATGAGACAAGGACCTACTTGTGTGCTTGTCACCTAGGGTTTTAAAATCAGCAAATTTATAAGTAAATGCAAGAATTATAACCTACAACCATTCAATTAAGAAGTTTTGCAAGAAAAACACTTACATATCATGATGAAAAGCATAAGCAAACCCTAGTTGTAAACCTTCCTTCAAGAGAAATGCCAAACATGCCAAGAAAATCCTTCCATCAACAAGTGTACCTCCTTTAAAAGACTAAATACCCAAACTAGGGCGCAAAAATCAGACCTCACAAGTGTGAGTTTTTTGTATTATCTTCAAATGAGGGAAAAACA
The DNA here is from genome assembly GCA_900067695.1 of Picea abies. Lineage (NCBI taxonomy): Eukaryota > Viridiplantae > Streptophyta > Pinopsida > Pinales > Pinaceae > Picea > Picea abies. The sequence goes on along the minus strand of CBVK0101683379.1, from coordinate 1,076 downwards.
TCCTCAATATAGTGTATCATGACCTTTAATTTAAAATTAGGTCATTAAAAATAGCTGACAAGGCTAAAAACCAAAATCATACTGTTTTTACATTAACTGCTAAGTAAAAGACATAAATGAGCAAAGAGTGAGACGTCAAGCTCCCTTGAGGGAGATGTTAGGCCCTTTTGGGGTTAGTCCAGCATCCAGAAGTCAAACGTTAGCCCTTCCTGGGCTCCTCCAAGCTTCCACATGTGTCAGCCATCCTATCAAACTGCCACACGCTCAAGGTGACGTCCAAGCCTCCTGGGTGACGTCCTGGACATCAAAAGGAAAACATTCCATCTGAAGTGGGTCAACCCCCCTGGGCTGGGCTCAGCCAAAGTGTCCTGGGTGGAACGTCCTTCTTCTCATGTGCAAAGGCTCATCCAATCATTGTCCTGTCTCTACCCCTGATGGGGTCCCAACAACCATCTGATGGGCTCTTCAGCCCCATGGAGGTCCGAACTAATCATCTCCCCATGTGTACCAGTTCAACTGGTACTTGTCCGTCAGGCATGGTCCCGCACATCAAAAACTTCGCCCTCCATGGGCTCATTAGTCACAAGGATCATAGCAATGTCAATCACATTTCATCATTAATTTTATCAAATACATGCATAAAACCCCTGCTATATCATTCAATAGCTCAAAGACATTACAATGACCTACTATACAAAGATGAAGAAAAAGACAAAATACCCTATTGGGCCAGCATCCATAAGAAAAGGAAAGTTTCTAGAGGATATCATCCAAGCCATGTAAAACGAGGTGATGTGGTCAAAGGATGTCCAGACATACGTGTAGAGTGAAAGACAGGGGTGTACGATATTACCTGTGGGTGCCTTTGTAGAAGGTGAGATGTACCTGTCATGGATGCAATTCTTTCCAAACCCTTTATTGCCTTTATTCTTTCTTTTCTTTATTTCTTTTTCTTATTATTTCAAGGTCTAACTAGAGGAAACTGCCTTGGCGTGGTGACCAGAGTTGACAGTGTTACCCACAAGCACTTTCACAGAGATGATAAGGTTGGCTCGTGATGAGACCCCCTTTCCCTT